>JAMLFY010000005.1:24517307-24622997 GCA_030441495.1 Dalbergia oliveri | reverse complement strand
ATTTAAAAGTAACACATGTTTGTTAAAACATTAGGAAAAAAAAAGGTTTTCAGATATAATTTTGACCAGGCAGGAAAAGGTGGGAATAGACTCTACATAATTTTTATAATCATGATACAATGATAGGTGCAAAATGCTAACTTTACTCTGATATTCTACGTCAAGCAAGTACTAGTGTAGCGCAACTAGTACGAGTCCAGCCCAATAACACTAATAGCGTACATGACCCCAACAAAAATAAGTTACCGATAGAAACTGGTAAAATGGGTAGAAGATGAAGTAAAACTTTTGTACTATCCACAACTTCAGTGGATATCAGTCAAGAAGGAGAAACAGTACAAGGAAATGCTAAAAAGAAAAATTGTGAGTGTCAGAGAGGCTCAGTCTCTCCCAACAGTCTAGTCCCAATCCTTGCCTACCTCACAAGAAAAGTTGTCTCAGCCTCAGAGAGACTCATTCTCCCAAGAGTCTAGTCCCAATCCTTGCCAACTTCACACACTCCTCACATCCAAACAAAATCCCCCTTCCCCTCTGAATCTCACACATTCCCCTGCAGTCCACTCACACCTAGACAGCTCAGCCAGTTAGTTATGCAATAGTGTGTCCTGTTTCATTTTTCTGCTGCCCTGGATCTTTTTTCTATCTCACCCCTTAACGCTTTTTCCTTTCATACACTAGTAATTCTAAGTGGGTTGCTTAGAATACTCCACCCCTCCAACTACCACCCTGTCCTCAAGGTGGAATAAGTGCTACTGAATGGTTAGTGCAGACTCCAAAGAGCACTAAATTTCTAGCATGTCTTGCCACTTGACTAGAACCTCCAATCCTCCCTGCTGATTCTTCCTAAATGCACCCTTTCAGCAATGAAATATGGCATACCTGGTGCACCAAGGAATCAGGAGGAGGCTTCAATCTATATGCCATTTTTCCCACTTTCTCCACAACCTCGTATGGCCCATAAGGCCATAATACCTTGGACCGAGTTTTCAGTTGGCCCAGTTAACCAGAGACCTTGGCCAATAGGGCTGATCTTTAAGTGAATCATATCCCCTCCTCTGTATTCCACCTCTTCTCTTCTGGTCTATCTGCATCTTCATACAATTTTGAGCCTTGGCTTGCAGGAATTGTAATTCTCCTAACATCTTGTTCCCTTCTTCGATCAACTGATTTACCTTTTCCTGCAGGAGTAACATCTCTTCTAATAAGTGTCTGGGGTCCCTCTCATGTAAAGCCTTAAAAGGGTCATCTTTGTAGCTGCACTGTAATTTGTATTGAACCAGTATTTGGCCCAGCTCAACCACTTAGGCCATTGTTCGGGTTTGGTCCCAGTAAAAAACACCTTAAATCAGTTTCCAAGCATCTATTTATTACCTTTGCTTGCCTATCTATTTATCTACAGTCTACATAAAATCTCCACCCAACATCTCTCTTTTTGGCAAATATGGCAGGGCTAGAGCAAGGGCTGGTAGCCTGGTACTCAGTCTCCTAAATCCAGAAATCAACATTTCACCAATTATCTATTCTATTTTACTTTTCTACTAATAAGGGTACCTGTAGGGCCTTATATATAGGAGGCATCTCCGCTCCCTCCTTGAGATTAATAGCATGGTCTTCGCTCTCTTTTTGGGGGTAAACCAGAAGGCAACAGGGAATCAATCTGCATATCCTTCCAAAAGATTGTTTTGTTTCAGGTCTCACATTAAAACCTGAATCACGTTCTACCTACACCTGTAACAGGGTAACAATGTAGCGCTCCCGTCATCCATGGCCTTTTAGGGTGGTCTTTCATGAGGATTTCAGCCTACAAGAGAGGGGTCACCTTTAATCATCAGCTAAACATCATCCTTCTTCCAAGTTCCAACTAATAGTTAAGTCCTCGAAATTGGCTTCAATTCAACCCACACTAGAGCCAATCCATTCCAAGCACTACATCTACACCTCCAACTCCATAGAAAGTATGGTTGCTTGATCTCAACACCCTGCGCCTCAATGACCATATCCTAGCACACCCCTTGGCCAGACTGCTGCCAAGTTGCCACTTCAACCATGTAAACAACGGTCTCTTCTATGGTCAAGTTTAATTGGTGAGCCAGCCTCTTGGACAAGAAATTACTTGTTTCTCCACAATCAACCAGTATGACCATAGTTTTGTCCCCCATCCTTCCCCATACCTTGAGTGACTCATTGGAGGTCAACCCTAACTATTTAATGAAATTTGCAAGGTTTGAGTTCCAACTCCTCCTCTTCCTCCTCTGTCTCCCTTTCATTCTCCTCTTGGCCTTCATCATTAATTTCTTCCACCATGACCAACTGATATGATTAAACTTGCAAGTGTGTTCTAGGCAACATCTCTCACCACACTTAAAACAAGGCCCTTTCTACTCAGATCTTGCAGCTTGGCATGAGAGCTGTTCTCCATATTCCCACCCCATCACCAATGCTCTCCTCTGCTGGCTTCAATCCCATCACTCCCCAGTTTACCCCTTCAATTTTTCCCACTAGGACTGCATTATAATGGACAGGTCCCTTTCCATTTCCTCCTCCACTTTCAACCAGTGACACCCCTCCATTCTTCCACTCCATATTTCTCTATTCCTAAAAGAGCTTGATCCTTCAATTCAGCCAAACAATCCAGCTCTGAACTTTCCAATTTAGTCTGTAATTCCCCCTTCAAGCCATTAAGGAAAATGCCCTTCAAGATTTCCTTGTCTACATTTCTCATAGGCTCGACACAAGCTCAAACTACTCGATATATTCCAAGACCGTCCCAGACTGTTTTATCTTCAATGATGGACCAAGTGGATTCCTGCCACCCTTGACTAGAACCATAGAAGTAATGCATCTCTGAATTGCCTCCATGTGGGGAAAGATAGTTGATCCTCCTACCACCAGTACTAGTTAAAAGCCTTCCATTCCAAAGCAACTAACACCAACTACATTTTCTCCTTGTCCCCTATTCCATTACCTTGAAATATCAGTTGACCAAGCTAGCCACCCATATGCATTTTCTCCAACAAAAATGGGTAATTCCATTTTCAGGCCTACATCATGTCAGGGTAGTGGTCTCTAGTCTACTTCCCCAAGAAGGCTTGTGCAGCCTACTTCACCAAGAAGACCATTTGCTGATTCACGAGGATTCCTCTTTATGGTGAGGAAAGCAATGATCCTTCCTTGTCTCACCCTGCCCACCTGCCAATGGTCATCTTCATCCACTCATCTAGATCCCCTTCATTGTCACGACCTTCCCCCGAAATGCCACACCATGGCATTGATCTTCCACTTGGAAACTTCCATTCTTCGTGTAGCAACAAATCCACGGCTCCCAAGATGGGAACTTTGATACTAGTTGATAGAAACTGTTAAAAAGGCTAGAAGATGAAGTAAAACTTCTGTATTATCCACAACCGTGAGCTAATACCAATGGGATATCATTTAAGAAGAAGGAGAACAATCCCCCTTCTAGGTGGGTCTCTAACAGCAACACTATTATAATAATCCCTCTAAGATGCCAGAAAATTGGAACCAGATGCTTCACTAGTGATAAATTAGTTCAACATTAATGTTGACCGACTATACAAAATATAAATATATATTTAGCTGCAAAACAAATAGCACCAACCATGTATATCTGACAAGTATATGCTTTGGCCAATGCTCAGAATCCAGAATTGTTGACGAATATCAGGATGAATTTCAACATCTAAAAGCCAAACAAAAGTTATAAGCACATGCAACCCCTCATAAATAAGCAAGAAAAACAAAGCTTTATACAATCATATTGTGCAACCTTCTCTTAAACATACCTACCTGATGAAATATTAGCATGTATCAAGGCATAAGGTATCAACTTAATTATAATAAATTATGGAAAGGGAATACCTATAGACTATACAGTTTCCAAAGAATCAGTTTCACTATCAATATTTTCAAGTATATTTATGAACACTAACTACATGAACACAATCCTCAAAATTAATCCATATATAGCATAAACTCCAATACAGAATTGAATGACTTCAAAGAGTGTTTTTTTTTCTTTTAATAGAAACTTCAGGCAGTGGTTCAAAGTTACAAGAATGTCTTCTGTAATAAGATTTGAAATGCTATCCTGAAGAGTAATAGAGATCCTAGAATACAGACGTTGGTACATGAATATGCCAAATGACAATTGAAATTGTACAAACTTGGTAAAATGTATAGAAGTAGAATGATCATATACAATAAAAGGACTGGATTTTATTGACACATAAAATTAAAAAGATTCAGTAGAACATAAAATGAGAGAAAATAAAGACAAAAATTGGTTAAATGTCGAAAGTTTCAAATAAACAGTAGACGTTAACTTAAAAAGCTTTTAAAACCACAAACAGTTTCAAGACCAGTCCATGACATTTGCACCATATATATAGGATGAACCTTGGCAGAAGGTTCACACACAAAAGCTAAGAATACTACTTTCATTTACAAAGTTCTTAAGAAGTAATAAACTGAAGAATGTAACAACCAAAAGGGCACGAGCCACTTAAAGAACTTAATACTATTTTTAAAAATAGTATAAGTAGAGAGGAACTACATACAGTGATGAGGCATATCCACAACTTTTGCAGTGACACCATGCAAATCATTACCTGAATACCTCTGCATGACAAAAAAAATCCAAAGAATTCATTTCCTGGTGACAAAATATATGCTTTATAATAGATCTTTTATTGTTTGCATCCATGAACTCATTTGATGCACTGCAATAATTGGATAAACTCAATAAGTTGATGTATGAGACTGATCTTAAACACATCATTACCAGCTCCACATCGATCATTGGAACCTCAGTACTTTTTCGATTTACCACTAGAAGCCATGGGATTAGAAACTTCTCCCTTCCAACTTGAAATGATCTGCAGATAGAAAAAATAAAAATAACCACTCCTTCTTCTGCAGTATTGTGGGGTAGGAGGTCAGATTGAATCTGTTACCAACAATTCACTCCCCCAAAAGGCCAAACAGTGACAAGCAAATGAAGAAATTTTCATTTCATCATGTGTACAAAATAATACATTATTCCTTTAATTATGGTTTTAAATTGCAGTCGCAACCGAAATTGCAGCTGCAGTAATGCTGTTGTGACACCCTCGGCAGCCACATCGCGGCAACAATTTCGACCCTCATCAGCAGCATTTTTCTAATTTCGCACCGGACACAATCACAATTTAAAACCATTCCATGTGACAAGCAAATGTTTTCCAACTATTTCTCTTACTAATGCACTGCTCAGATAGGTTCAAGACAAAGGTAAACTTCCCCAAATCAATAGCTTCAGCATTGAAAAGTTTGGGGTCTGTTTGGTTACTGGTTCCATTTTCAATTTCATTTTCTGTGTTTTCTGTTTTCAAAATTTTTGAAGGAAATACTGAAAATAATGAAAACAATAAAATCTTTTCATTTTTTTCATTTTTTATTTCCTGTGTTCCCTATTTCCTTCACAAAATTCTAAAACCTGAAAATGAAAACTGAAAACAAACATGCCCTTGGAATTTCAGTTCACAAGTGTTTGAAGTCCACTTCCACTGCAACTAACACTGTCGCTCACTACTAAACACTACTCACATTTTATGTGGCAAAAATTCCAAAGCCTCCGATTCAACCACAAGGTTCCCCAAGATTTTTCATTTTTTTATTTAATTTTCCAGCACAATTATTCTCAGAACAGAAACCCAATCACCATTCATTCAGCCAAAATAAAAATAATAATAACCGTTAATCAGTTATCACATAATCTGCAATTTTGTAACAACCCAATTTACAACACAGCAAACCATAAGATCCTTAATTTAACATATTAAAAACAACGCATTTCAATCAGAATACCTTTCTCTCCCAACAAAACAAAATCTTACATTTTATAAGGATCAGCTCCTGTGTAACCCGCTGGCTTCGGTACAGGCATCAACACCTACAAAAAATCCAAATATCCAAAATACATAAAAAAAATTAATCAATTACTAAATCAGGTTTTAAAAAATTCAGAAAACCCTAACTTTGGCGAATTGGGAAGAAAAAGAAGAGGAAGACGCGGACCTCGCGATTGACAGCGAAGATGGGACAGTGGCGAGCAATGAGGTCGTGCCAAACGGTTCTGGACTGCAATTGAAAAAGAAAAGGCAAAAAATATACAAAAAATTTCAGATGAGAAACGGCGTCGTTTGAAAGAAGAAGAAAGAGTGAAAAATGAATGGGGAACGAACGGAATGGTATTGACCCATGCGGCTCATGGGGACGATGTCGCCGGGTCTGTAAGCGAAGGCGGAGGTTGAGAATAGCGACGACAACACCGCCACCAGCAGCAATAGCAATTGCGACGGTGAGAGAGGCCACGGTTTCGACGTAGCCATGGCAGTGAACTGAAAACGAGCTTCGAGTTTTGCGAAGCTCTGAAACGGAGACTCCCTCTTGCTGTTATGTCGTCTTTGATTGTGTTGGGCGTTTGTGGTGATGCTGGCTGCTGCGTTTTGAAGCTTGGGGGCACTAGCGACGGGAAACGGTGTTGTCGTATGTTAAGTGGGCTTGTGCTTTGGGCTGAGTCATGGCAAGCGGAGACTATCCATGAAAGGCCCAATATTGGGGTCCAACTGGTACGGACAAGGGCCCGATGCTTTTAGTTCCATTTTTTTTTTGTTTATCTATATTCTATATTTATATATATATATATATATATAAAGGAAATAGTTCCTTTTAACTATTTTTTGGTGTCCAAAATTTATATTTTCTAAAATATCCTTATGTATAGGAAGTTGAAGAAAATTATAAAAATAAAAAAATATAGATTAATTCACTGGTAGATTAAAAAGAGAAATGACTCAGCACCCAAAAAATTATAAAGGGAAGAGAATGACTCTAACCCAAAAATACAAAAGAGAATGTAAACTAAAATAAGAAAGGAAATCTTGACCAAAAAAATAAAATAAGAAAGGAAATGTCATCGACCAAATAAGAAAAATACAGCTCGACGAAAAGAAAAAATACAGATGACATAAAAAATCGAGATAAAGTATGGTGATTATTTTTTCTTAAGAATTGCGTTAGCAAATTGGGGTCGAGGTTGATCAATGATTTCAGAGAATGATGATTTCAGAACTTGAGCCTTAGTCCCTAACATTGTAAGCAATGTTCACTAGTCTGTCAAAGTGGCCCTAGGCCCTTGGATTAACCCCAAACCCACAATTTCAGCCCCATAAAAATTTTAACCGACAATTTGGACTTAATAAGTCCTAACTAATAAACCCCTGATCTACTAAACTCATTAAAATAGTGGGTAAGTCCCAAAGATCGTGGGCCAGTCCTTTAAAACATATTCCCTTCAAATCTTCCAAGTCTGATTCTGAATCTGTGAAACACACTCCCCCGTTCCCCAAATCGCCTCCCTCTGATGAACCCTAATCCCAAAATCGTCTTCCCTTTGCCCCATAACTGTTGAACTTGATCAACTCCGCGGCCGTGTCCTTCTCTTCCCTCGTTGGCGTATCTAACGAACATCTCGCCGCCGCCGGTTGATGATCGGCTGTTGCTGCGGAAGTCATTGACCGGAGTGGTGAAAAGGTCGGAGTAGTTCGTGAAGGAGTTGAAAGGTCCAGCGCCGTTGTTGCCACAGCTAGTGAAGTTCTCGCCGTTGTTGTAGTCGGCAAGGAGGCCACCGAGAGCACCCTCGCCGCCTACAAATCTACTTAGGTAATTAATATTTTTTTCTCCGTTCTCTTGTGTTTTCCTTTTGTAGATTTCTTGGATCTTGCAATTCAGATCTGTTCGATTCAGATCTAAAGTGTTTTGGATGTTTGCTAATAGAAAAAGGAAGAAACTGGGCCATCTGAGTGGAATCATCAACTGTTATTGTCCATTTATTAGAATAACTTTATTGCAATTCTTATTACATGTCGTTGATGTTGGAAAAACAGATTGTTTGCCTTTTAGTTTCAGTCTTTGAATTTGTCTATCTGATTCCTTGTTTCCATTCTCGATTTGAATTTGTTATATTTCAGCTCATATATCATCCAAAAAAAAAACCAAAAATCAAAAATAGTAAAAAAAAAAGAAAAAATGTTGCAGATTGTTTCTTCTAATCATCAATTGTATATTTGTATATGACTGGATTCTCTATGAAGTTTGGATATTTGTTGATTGTTATGCAATGATCCTCTTTGTTTGTATACTTGTGTGTTTGTTCATGAAATTATGTTTGTCTCAATGTTTAGGAATTTATGAAAGGTATATTATTATGGAGTCTCAATATTTATGAAATTATGATTCTCAATGTTTGTATACTTGTCCTTATTTCAAATGAAGATGATTGCAAAACTCTTGGGGATAAAACATTAGTTATGCATCAAGAAGATGAAGATGTAGATGAAGAATGATGTAGTAGTCCCTTATTTCTCTGGATGCATCTATCTCAATGGCACATTTTCCCCAATGGCTCAAATTTTAATAGAATTAGATAGTTAGATGATTAGGTGCGCAATTATACACCCTTGTAATCCGCAATTGTCTAATAATTCCATATATCCAGTGCTATGTTCATTTAATCAATTAGAATTGTCATTGTTGATTGCACTTAACAGATATAGTCTTATAAAAATGATCAATAATTACATATATCCAGTCCTATGTTCAAAGGGGCCTTTTTTTTTGTTTCCTCTCTCATGAAAACCTCTGTCTCATCCTGGTTCATATCAAAAAATAGTGTGGCTTGCTATGAAGCCTTTGTAGTTTAAAGGTGCACACTTGTCTTGTATTGATTTCTTATGGAAATGTTATTTTTCCCATCTCTAAGGTACTTGTGGATACAGGTTCAGTATGTTATCAATCAACATATGCTCAGTAACTCTAGTTGATTATGTCAAGGTAAAAGCAAGTAGGAATGTGAACTGCGAGCCTCTAGTTTTCTGCAATTTGAGGATGAATTGCATAAACACAAAATTATTGGAGTACACCCACATTTTATTGACTAAAATTCTATGTGATAAGTATCAATGTTATATTAGGTTCCAATAAATCATGCCTGTTAATGCTTGGTAGGTGAGTTGAGGTTAGTCTATAGGTGGGCCAATCCAGGGCCAACCCATGGACCAATGGACCGGATAGGCTGGCCCTAGCCCACAAGGCCCATGTGGACTTTTTGTAGTTGTGGGCTTTTTGGCCTTGGCCCACGTGGGCTGGCCCATTTAACACCTCTAATTGTTCGCTAAGAATTATAATGTGCTTTCGTTGCAATTTGCAACTAATTACTTTAGGATAATTAATTGTGTGTGTTTTGCCTCAGGGTGAAACTAGTGTAGGCAACGTGGGTCAATAGGCTCAGGGCAAATTAGTTTCGAGCAGGGATGTTCACAGGTCAAGTTGGGGAAATAATATCCAAACCAAGATGGATTCTATGGTGGAGAAGAGTGAGTTTGAGACCAAATGATCCCAGCAAATAATAGACAATAAAGGGGTAAAAATAAAATTATAATTACAAAACTATCTTAAAACAGGAAAAAAAATTATACTGATCAGCCTAAAAAACAAAAATAATTGAAAATCACTTTCTTTTTGGTTTACAATTGAAAATCACTTTTTTTTTTGGTTTACAATTGAAATCACTTCACCAACCTTTAAGTTGGTTTATATCTTAGATTTAATAGTGAAAAACTTCCCCAATGTCGCGTCTCCTTTTCATTTCCATTTCCATCACTGCCACTCACTACAACAGAGCATATCTCGGTTCATCGGCAGTAGATGTGAATAAAAATGTTGGCAAGCTCATCCTCTCCTCCTCCTCAGCATCAGTTTCAGAAGTCATTCCACCATCATCAACAACAACAACCACCACGTCTCTCTCTTCCTTATTCAACAACCACCCTGAATCTAACATTGATGATGGTGAAATTTTAATTTAAAATTTCAAGAGTTTTATGCTGATCCTTCGTCAAAATTTTAATTCAATAAACGAAGAAATTCTGTCGAAGGGTTTAATTCAAACTCATCAAATTGATTCATTAAAAAAATGTCACTAACGAAGAAACCCTCTTCTCCGGTGGTGCTGACTCCACCCCTTCATCTCCAAAAGTCTTAAGTAGCACATCCTTGTATATACCTAACTCCAAGTTAGGTCCATGACTCTTGTTTTTTGGTTCCGTGGCCACAACAACACCTTGATTGTTGGTAGATGGTGACTTCCAGCCTACACCATAAAAGTATACCTTTGGCATCATTGCTGGTTCTGGTATTTTCTTTTTTGGAGCCAGATCTGACCTTCTTGTCTTTCTTGTCATTGTCCCCATCCATGGAAATTTTGAGGGAATAACACCCTCCTGGCTATGGAGAAAAAGGAAGGATGGGAGAAAATGGAACAACAAAATTGAAAAAAAAACATATTGGGATATGTGAGGAGTCACACTGCATCAGTTAAGGGCTGGTCCTCAAAGGGATGGTTCATAGTGGAGGGATGCTCTGTAAATGGTGAACAATGATGTTTTTACAAAAATATTATTACACGTAAATCCAAAATGTTTTAAGTCACTAATCTAACAATTAGTGTATAAAATCAAATGTGAGCCAAAATACAATTCATCACTTTTTATTTTGGCATTCTAATGGATAAATTATGTAATATTAAAAAAATCTAATCTATCATCATTACAACCATCAGATTTATATTTTAATGGACTAGATTTTTGGACCACCTAGACTAAAACTTACTTTTCCCTATCATAGGATCTGCCTCCAAACCAATTAAAATGGCACAAGTTAGGTTAGGTTAGATATAGGAACTCTTTCACTCAACCTGAACCGAACCAACTCGATTACATTCAAGTTGGATCGGGTCAGCTTATCAAGTTAGACTTTATTACAAACAAAATGGTCAGCTTAATGTATGCAAAAACCAAGCCTACTCTTTCTCATCTTTTCTAACAAAAAAAAAAATGGGAAAATCTATTGAGTCTCTCTCCCTATTAGATTAGATAAAGATATGAGAATAACTTAAACACCACCACTAGTCCAAAAACAACGACAACCGTGTGAACCTATGGTGAAGCCGTGATGTAGTCATGCAGCTAGGCAAGGGTAGCAGCGAGGTGAATGCAGTGGGAAGCGAGCCCAACGACGGCAAGCATGCATGTAGGATAGTGGAACGTCATGGTGAGATCAATAGTGGGTGTTAACAATGGCGGGGTGAGTCCTTTGGCACGACTGTAAGGCAAGCATGGTGGGGAGGTGAGCATGATGACAACAAAGGCTAAAACTTTGACAATGGTGGAACTGCGACCAGTCAATAGGCACAATAACCTTAGATATTCCTTTTTTTAAACCTTGCACTGTGAGCGAATTTTAGATTTCCGGGTTTGCTTTGTTATTATTTGTGATTACATTTTGTGGACAAATTTGTTGTTTTGAACAAAGATACAAGTTTGGAGTTGTTCTATAAGAGGAGGAGGAGTAGTAGTCCTCAGGTCGGGTCATTAGGTTGACAGATTTCGAAATACCAAATCCGATACTTGACCTGAAAATGATTGGGTTTTATGTTTTGTACCCGAATAAACTTGAATTCCTGAACCAATTAGGAAATTTGTTTTTGGATTGGTTCAGGTTAATAAAGTTAATGGGTCAATCCAGATCCATGAACACCCCTAGTTTTAAAACAGAAAACCAAATTTATTAGGCCATAGATTGGTTCATCAAGTCAATTTTTTTTTTTTTTTTACTTGTTTGCTTTTCTGGTAACCTTATAGTTTTTGTAAAAGTTAATGAATAAAGGAGTAAATCATGAGTAAGTGGTGATCTTATTCTTGCCTTATGTGAGAATGAGAAATTAAATGCAGTATTTTTTTGAAAATTATATTTTGGCAATTTAACTTGATATAAAGTGAAGTGAATTAAAAATATTACTTTTTGGTTAACAGTAAATAAATGAGTCAAATGATCTAAACTCAAGTAGTAATGAAAGAGAAGATGAGCAAGAATAGATGTTGTGTGTATGAAAGAAAATATGTGCAACAACAAAATTGGAAAGGAATAATTAATACTTCCTTAAAACTCTCAAATGATAGATATTATTGGACACACTTTTTTTTCCTCAAATCACCTGTAACTAGACATGGGGAAGACTAATAGGCTGAAAGTAACAATTAATCAAGTAAAATGCTTTCCAAAGTAGGGATTTGGGATATAAACTTACGATATTGTAGGTAAAATCTATTTATTATGACGATCACAATTCACTTTCATTGCAATCAATTGCTTTTCAATACTAACACAATTTCACTTATTAAAAGAATGTGAGGGTTGTTAGGCACCTTTGATAGGATGAATTAATAGTATAAAATTTAATAGTATACAATAAGCTTTTTAATATTATTTAATGTTTAATATAATACTATATAAGATATTATATTTTATATTCTATAATAGTATCATTTATTTATAAATAATTCTAATATTATAAGTAAATATAAGATAAGAAATTTTTACTAATTATATAAATATAATTTCTAGATATTATATTTATGTAAATATTTATTAATTAATTTATTTTATATTAAAATAATAATTTATTTTAATATTTTATAACTATTTATTATTTAAATAAATTATATAAATATAAAATATACTCTTTATATATCTTAATATTTATATTTTCAAACATAATTATTTTAATTTTAATTTAAAAATAAATATTAAACCAGAATATTTTTATTAGTAATCCTTACGTTTTTATATTATATATTATATATTATATATTATTTATATACAGATTTATTTGTTATATAAAATATTTATTTGTTATTAAATATTTATTATTTATCAATTATAATTATTTTTATTTTATTATATATAATAAAATTGATATCATATATTATTCTTTAACCATATTTATTTATTATGAAATAATTTTAATAAGAATTATTTTTATTTATATAATTTTTTACATATTATTATTTATTTAAGGATTATTTTATTTTAATAAAATATTAAAAATGAAAGTGACATTTTACATTAAAAGCTAATCAAACTAATTTGACCTTCCCATACCAGATTAAGTTGTATAATATTTCTACATATAAGGGATAGTAATAAATAAATTTATATAATATGCTGCTTACACCAAACACAAAATACCAAACACACCCAGAAAGTTGAAGTTGGTGACTAGTTGGACGGTCATAACGTATGGTTAGAAAATTTTAATAATATTCAACTTTCACATTCTTTTAACTAGATATAATACTGGTACATTGCATGTGTTTATTTATATTTTCTTATTATTGTTTTTACTAAAATATTTTTTAATAGAAAGTTGTGATAATAATTATTAAAAGAATTATATTGATAGTGTGAAACTATTTATACTATAATCAAATCAATATATTTTATATGCATAATATTTAAAATAAATATGTTGATTAAAAAATAATATAGTATGTTGATTGGAAAGGAAATTGGCATATATATTTTTAGATCAAGTACTATGAACCTTATCTAAATCTTTTTAGAGTATAATAACTTTTGAAAAGCTATCTTATCCCAACTCTTATAATATTTAGAATATTGAAAAAGGAAAATATAATGAAAATAATGACAAATATGCATAAATTGGGTGAAAATTTTGAAAGGTTAAATAATGTTTTATAATATAAAATATTTTTAAAATAAAGGGCATTATTATGCAAGGTGGAATAAGAAATAAAAGCATAAAAGCAAGCAAGAAATAAAAGGGAATAAACTATTTTTTCTCAATAACATTCAAATAGTGACTTGACTAAGTGTTCGATTGTAAGAGTATTAAAAAAATCCTAATAAAAGAAAATACTCTATAAATAAGCCTTAAACTAATAATTACTCTATAATAAATTATTTTATTGTTAACTTACATTTTGAGGTTTAGGGGTAAATTAATTTATTGTTAAGTTACGTTTTAAGGCTTTAATCTATAAATAAGTCTTAAATTAATACTTGCTCTATGATGAATTAGTTTATAGTTCATTTTATTTTAAATTAGATATTTATTTAAAGATTAAAATATAAGATGTTAGATAAGATGGAAGAAATAAAATGGAGAGTTGGAAAGGTTACATGAACGAAGTTGAAAAAAAATTTATGAATTAATAATAAAAGGATGAATATATTGAGATCCATTTATTATAGAATGTTACACACGAAAATGGCTTGATTTCCAGCATAAATTATATATGAAAAATATTAAATCTTATTGTTTAATTAAGAGTATTAGTGTTAATTGTATTTGGCAAGACTCAATACAATAAAAATTTTAATTAAATAAACCAATAAAAAAATTTGATTTTAAATCATCAATTAATATTATACCTTCAAAAAGGAAGGACAAATAAATATAAGGAAATAATTTTTTAAAAATGATCAGTTATTTAAAATTTTTAGCATTCCAATCTACCACTAAAATATGATTTTTTTTTTTTGTGAGGTGGTTATAAAATTCTTAAAATGTGGAAATATAATTTTTTTTAATTATGTCTTATTAAGGAGATATACATTTTGTTCCTCTTTTAATTTTTTTGTTATTCCAATCATATATGTTTCATAAAACATACAATAAAATAAATATAGAAACAAATCATTTTAGATTGGAATAGTCACGGTTTCAAACATATTAATTCTTAAATATCTTATATTTTTTTCCAAAAAAATTAAAATAATTTTTTAATTGAAAATGGTGAGAGCTCTTTTACATTGAAATGGTGAAAATTCTGCATAAATTGATGGAAAATTAAAAGATTGCAAATGGTTTGTATAGAAATAAAATATTTTTCAAAATAAGGGGTATGATTATTATGAAATTTATCTAACCTAAGGTGGAATAAAAATACAAACCGAAGGTAAAGAAAGGGAGAAGAACTATGTACCCTATTTTACATGTTTATCGTTTTCTTTAATGACATGTGAAAATTATATATATATTATCCATAAATAGACCTTAATTCCATTTTAAGAAATTTGATTTTCTATATTTCACTAACGGTATCAATTACAATTCATGCCTATGTTTCAGCCAATACTAAATAATTGGCCATTCAATTTTTCTTATATACAATGCATAATATTTAAAATTGTGTAATAATATAATCACCTTTATTCTAATTTCGCCTAAAATTAATTTAACATTTTCCTGAAAGAGAAGAAGAGAGAGAATGTTACTAACAAAAAGACAGGTAACATATGCTCAAAACCCATGGACCAGTAGAAATCAAGTGAAATAAAAAAAAATGCTTGTCTTACTAATGCTGATGAAAGTGTCTACATTATGGAAAAACAAATCAAATTAGAGATATAATAAATAATTATTAAAATAATATAAAATACACTATATAAAAATGATGGACATACCATAAAATTTCCTCTGGCTTGGTAATCTAGTAAGACTTTTTCACTGAAAAACTCTTCTCCATTAATATAAATTATGACTTTGATGGATATACCATAAAATCATTCCAGTGTTGCTTAAAGATATCAAACGCATCCATATCCAACAAAAAAAATAGGATAACATTTTGACCGCAAGTAGATGTATACCACTTAATTAGCAAAACCCCAAAACAAAAAAACTAATTGTTTGGGCAGAAATTTGAGAAAGGAAAAAGGAGAAAAAGGAAAGGGAAATGGGTATAATAAGCTGAAATTTGAGAATGGACTTGCTAAGGATTCGTTTGATATAGGGAGAGAATGAAGCCAAGTCCATGCCCCACTGCACAACACGCCTTGGTTCAAGCTTCAATTGGTTGCAGCTCTTCCTTAAATGACCTTTGTTTAGGAAATGATTTGGTTCCTTTTCTTTCCTCTTTGAAACAGATGAATTGGATTTAATAGATGCTAAAACGAATAAATTGGATTTAATTGACACACAGCAAGTGATATTGTTATTCATTATTTATTTGATTGAATGTGAGGGAAAGCTAATAGCCTTTGCAATAATTAGGAATGCAGATTGCTGAAGGCTCTACTGTATTTTTTTTCCTACATGTGTAATAAATGTTGATTGATAATTATATATATATATATATAAAAGAGGCTTTTGTGATGTGGGGGCCAAAGTGTTGGTTTGATTTTTATGTTTTTCCTTTATTTAATTTGCTACACTTAATTTCATTTATATTGATATATTTTAATCGATTAGCTATAAATATTATAACCACCAAGATTATTGTCATTCAAAATAAATTCATTGATCTGCCTTTTAATTACACCACATAATCAAATCTCAATTTTTATTTTTTATTAGAGTAAATACCCAAATTAGTCCTGACAATTTCTTTGATGGACAAATTAATCTCTAACAATTGTAAACACCAAATTAATCTCTCACAATTGTAAAAATAGGATACTATATGTAACACCCCAATTTTTACGTCGTTAGAATTACCGAATTACCCTAAGGTAATTTTTCATATAATTCCAGACCGAACAATCCTCAATAAAGGAATATAACATTAGAAGAAAGATAGGAGCAATTCGTGGAGTTGCAAACCAAATTCCTGTACGTGCAAAATGACCAAAATGTTGAGGTTATTTTACTTAGAAAATGAGGATCGTGGGCCCCACCCGTCCTCAAAGGGATGTTTTGATGTTAATAAGGGATTGTTTGTGTTATGTGTGTTAATAGAGGAGAAGAATCTAATTTTGAGTTAGGACGCAAAATGACAAAACGCCCTCCGCCCGTTTTAATTCAATTTGTTCGTGCCGAACCTCACTAAAATGTTTTAAAACATGTTTTTAAGCTATGATTAACCATTAGTTAAGCTTGGTCTCGGGCAATTTTTAAGTAAAATTACCATTTTGTCCCTTTTTGTGAGTTTTGCAAATTTTGAGATTTTTGATTCGTATAAAAAAACCTAAGCAATATTAGGCTCAAATTAAAGGTTATTAGATTCTAATTATTAATCTAGAGTCAAAATTATTTATTTAGATTGATTAGAACTTAAAATTGCTTAAAAACACCCAAATTGATTACTAATTCACTAAGCCCTTAATTGCAAATTATCTAATTTGCAAATATACCTTACCTACACCTAAATAATATATGGAACACACAAATTTTTCTTCCATGGGCTGCAAATGGCTGAAATTATGGAGTCATAATGCATCAGAATATTGCTAAATAATGCACTAAAACAAAATGCCAAAAATGTCACCATGAAACATAATTCCCTAAATTCATACAACTTGTCTTGAATCCATATTTTCCTCCCTTTGTTCCCTTTAAAATTTCACCAGCCTTCCTCCTCCCTTTGTCCATTTATGAGCCTCAAAATCTCTATAAATAGGCATGAAGGAAGTGTTAGAGGCCTTAGTTCATAACTTACACAATTCTAGTTTTTAGAAGCATCAAAAGCTTCTTTCTTCCTCCTTGGCTGAAACTCTTCTCCCATTTCTCAAAGAGATTTTCTTTCATTTCACTCAAGGAAACCAAGTTCTTTTCCTTTCCTTCAAATAAAATTAGGTAGGGAGTTGTCTTTAAGCTTATTTCTATGCTTTGCTAAGTGTTGTTCTTGGTTCAAAATGATGATTTCATGGACTTTCTCTAGCTTTTCCATTCGGTTTTCTTCTTTCTTTTCCTTTGAACATTTCGGCCATAAGACCTATATGGGAATATGATGATAGCTTGATGATGAGGACCTTGAGTGTTGGTTGTAAATCCATCACAAGTTAGGCCTCTAAAGCTTGAAAATTCCACTTGATGCAAAACTTTAAAGAATGATGTTTTTATGATGTAAAAATAAAGATCTTGAGTTTAGAACTTGAAATATGTATTTTTCACTTTGTCTTGCTAAGATATATTGGGTTGAATTTATATTTCTCTAAAGTCTTGGAGGAGCTCTAGTAAAGAAATAAAATGAACTTGCATCCATGTTTAAGTTTATGTCTTGCATAACCATGTTTACTTTCTATATCATCACTAAACTCTCAAGAATGAATAAATGAACTTGTATATTCATGTTTAAATTTCCAAGCTTGCATTTTATGTTTATGTTTATGTTTCAAGTTGTCACTTAATCTTCAAAGATAATAAAGATGATGCATCTCATATTTATTTTATGCTCTCACTTTATTTTATAATGGCTGAAAGAATCAATGCATGACATGTTTATTTTATGTCATCACTTAAAGATCCTAGAATTCAAAGACTTGCCCAAGTATCACAAGCAAAGTTGGAACCATGGTAATAAAAACTCTAAAGCTTCCTTAAGATTATGGGAGCAAAGAAATCATTCTTTAAAAAGGCTTGAGTTTGGAGCTTAATAAGATGTAATAAGAATTCTTCTCCCTTCACCTGAGCGACTCCGCCACTCAAATTTCTTAAGATTCTTTTTCTCTCCACTGGTCTGCTTTAACCACGCCGCTCCAGTTTCTTGCATATCATGTTTATAATTCCAAGTTATCACCTTATAAAGACAAGATTAAAATGAGGTTGCATAGCATGTTTATGATTCTAGTTATCACCTAAATCTCTAAAGCTCAAGACTTGCTCCTTTTATCTTAAGTGAAAATTTTAATCATGAGGATTCATTCAATGTATAAATCGGCCTCATGATTAAGGTAGACCTAAAGTGATTTTAAACAAGCTACTGATTTAGTTCTAAAATTTCTTTCAAGAGTAACAAGAAGAATTAGTTTTTAAAAGGGTTTTAAGGCCTTGCAAAGATTTTACCGGATACTAGTATTTTACTTGTACTTAAAAATGTGATTTTAAGCAATTATGTGAGGTTCATGATTCAGCCACTAATCTGAGTTTAGTACTACTGTATGATGATGGTTTAATATGTTTGAAGTTGTGATAATTATGGTTGATTGCTAAAAGAATGATTCTATGCATGTTAGAGATAAAACTAGCTTCCTAGAAAACCGTAAAAGCAAGATTTCTAGAACTTTAGATAATGAAATTTATGCATTCTGTCCAGAGCCTTTAGTGGCCTTAAGAACCAGATTTTATTATGTTTAGATAAGGGAGAATGATTCATAATTGGTTTAGTAATTAATTTTAGCATCATAGGGAAAGCCGTAACGAAAGGTTAAAAATGCAACTTCTAGCATAGGTAAACCTTAAGAACAACTTACTGTCTATGCTGCCCCATATAGTCTAATAACATTCTTAGGACTTATAATTGATGGTAATAAATCCCTTAGATGCATAATTAATTAGTTCAATAATTAAGGTTGCCCATTCTAGAGTTTCGGTTGTTTAAGAAGCTTTTCAATAAGGATTTATGATGATACCTCTTTGATGTTTTAAATGATAAGTCTATGTAGTGATTTGATGCTTATTAAGTATTTGACGTCATTGAATGATTTCCGGACTTGCATGTTATAGTTGTTATTGCAAACAATGAGAATGCTTATGCATGAAATAATGAAATATTCTTTGTTATTTAAAAATTTACCCTTGTTGTTGGAAAAAAGTATATTACCTAAAAGTGTAATTTGGAAAGGTTCTGGTTAGAAAAGACTTGGTATTTAAGCGTGTCCATTTGTGACTCACCTCTCTTTCCTGGAATCTCCAGATGCATGATTACAATTGGTATATATATTATTCCAGAATAAGACTATAAACGAGAAAATGTTATGAATGATTATGAATTGAGAATTGTATTATGATATAACATGCAAAGACTTAATGGTGACTTAAACTTATGAGGAAATGATCCTTTGGACCCATCAGACTATAGATGGTGAAAAGGTGATTCTTGCCCCCTAAACCGTTTCTCAAAAGGGTAGAGTTGGGATTTTAACTTATCAAAAGGGAAAAGTATATGCTAGTGACGACTAGTAAGGTATGAGCTCATAACCTAGATAACTCCAAAAGGGTGGAGT
Organism: Dalbergia oliveri; assembly: GCA_030441495.1. Taxonomy (NCBI): domain Eukaryota; kingdom Viridiplantae; phylum Streptophyta; class Magnoliopsida; order Fabales; family Fabaceae; genus Dalbergia; species Dalbergia oliveri. The sequence goes on along the minus strand of JAMLFY010000005.1, from coordinate 24,603,131 downwards.
ATAGGGTGGCCCAGGAAAATGATGATGAAAGTAACTTTAAGTCACCTAAGGAACTAAGTAACGTATTATGTGATTATGATGTTCTTCTATGCATAGTATATATGAGATAATGATGAGATAATGATATTCTTCTATGCATAATATTTATGATATGATGATGAGGAATATGATGTGGTCTTATGCATAATTATGTTATTATATATGAAAGGAAAAGTTCATTATAAACATGACATGCTAAGTTTATGATGCATTATAAGACGCATGATTAAAATGAATGGACCTCGTAAAGTATATTTCCGAACTAAATAAATGAATCTTAGCATGCTCACATTTTCATAATGAAACAGGTCCTGGGACGATGATGATGACACAATGCATACGAGGTGAGTACCTCCTGAGATTCTTTTATAAGTTTTTCATTCCCTCTTTCTTTCTTTCCATCTCGTCTTCAGAAAGTGATGATGATGTTCGTGATTCCGTTGATGCTCTCACCTGGTAGATATATGTGATCTTGTGAACCAGCTTATTATTTTTAAGGAACGTATCGCTAGACCTTGAGCGTGAACTTTATACTATTCCTATCTCTGAAGTGTTATAAATAGGTGCCGTTAGATGTTTTTCCATCCATATATTATTTATGTTTTGTTCGATTGCCTACATCTAGCTTAACTCGTTATAGGCAAAATATCTATGTGAAATGTAATTATGGATGTCATATGATGGAGCCAATATGATGTAATTATGCCACGTTTTCAATTATGTTTTTTTAAAAAAAATGGCTCGTAATTTCACTAAGTATTTTCAAAGCATGATTAAGGAACTGAAGCAAAGAGTAAAGTCTAGTAATTAATCAATATGACCTAGGCGTATTGGGTTAATTATTAGGTGTTACACTATAGGTCCTTTACCGTTATCAAGGTTCAAAGAGGAGGAGAGAAAAGAGCTGGGAGAAAGTGGAGCTCGTCCTAGAGGAAATAAAACTCGGCCATGAGAGGCGAGCTTGGCTGAGGAGGAGCTTAGCGCTCGGATGACAAGTGGTTGAGCTCTGTCACATGTCTCAGCTCGGCCAGGCTCAGCTTTGCCTAACCCAGCTCAGACTTGCCTAGTATGAGCTCTATTTCCTCTAGACAGCTCACCTTCTCCAAGTTGAGTTTTCACTCCGCCTTAGGTTAAGCGTTAACGGCCAAGTGGATCTGTAGTGTCTTATTTTCCAATTTGGGACCAATTTGAATGTTTACTTTTATTAATAACCTAAATCATTCCCAGACTTGTGCCTATATATATTCAAGAGGAATTTGATCTTCCTTTTATTAATTACGCCACCAAATCTAAGGATTTGAATAATGTGGTGCTCAATTTTGATTTGGTTATAAATAATATTTCTTATTATACATTAAATATTTTAAAAAATCATTTAACTAACAAATGGAATACATATTTAGCATTTAAACTTAAAAACACAATCTAAATTAAAACATTTTAAAAGTAGAGATTAAAAGGAAAATAAATAAATTTTAAATACTGCAAACATTTTTTATTTATGTAACGTTAAAATCAAGAAATAGTGCAAACATTCAATAATACTTAATCTATTTCATTCTACAAAATATGAAATATGAGATGTAATAAAAGGAAGGTTTTAGGTTTCATATTAATTCAATCTACAAAATATGAAATGTAAAAAGGAAGGTTTAGATTTGCATATTAATTGCACAATGCAGTCTATTTTACTATTTTACATATATGATTGCAAAATTTCTTAATTGATATATGAAAATAAAAATGTTATTCATTTTGAACATTTAGTTTACATGAATATTTGACGTTAAAATTTAAAACAAATATAATATGTATAACATTAAAAACTTTAAAACATAAAGTAATATATATATATATATATATATATAAACAGAATCTAATAAAATTGCACTACGAAATTCATAATTTTATGAATATAAAATAAAAAAATATAGTAAATAAAATAGATCCATTACTAAAATTAAATTTAAAAGATAGTATAATTATTTAAAACCATACTTCTATTTTGTTTCCATTTTACATATTCATGTTTGAAAATAGAAATGATAAAGGTGTATACTAAAGATTTAATTTTGTTGGCCAAAACCACTTTTTTATTTTAAGGGAAGGAATTTTTAATAGTGTTAATCTTTTATCCATGAATACCATCATTTTTGTTATTTGAATTTCAATAATTAATATCCTTAAATTTAAAAAAAATGTAAATTTAAATTTATTCACTATTACTTGCATATTTTACATTATCAATCATATGTTATAATTAAACTTCAATTTAATTTTTTATAATTACATAAAAATATTATTTAATAGTGTTTATAAAAGAATATCCATTTTTATCTTAGAATTAAATTTCATAATAATTTAAATAGTTATTCTAATGTGTTAGCTCAACCTATTGTTTTTGCTTTTTAAATTAATGTGCACAGCATTTAAAATTAATTTTTAAAGTAGAATAAAAATATTTTGACTTTTGAATTATTCAATAGCCAAGTTTAAAGGAATATATGATCCTAACATTCTCAAAAAAATTAATTTTTCATGACTATGTATATGGTAAAACATTATAATTATAAGTTCATTCATATCTTTGAATTTCATCAAGTTAAATTTAAATAATAAAAACAATATTTTATATTATTATGACTTTTAAATAATACTTTAGCTGAGATGTTAGGGGTTGATACTCTTAAAGTATAATTTGTCTTTTACTTTTTACACTCATAAAAAAAGATCATTATGACTTTATTTGAAGATCACAAAATATTTTTAGTCTTAAATTATTTAATTGATTAAAATTATAATAATTTTTATTAGAAAATAATTCATAGTAACTTCAAAGTAAATATTATTGTATAAATATAAATATTATTTTTTTATGCATCTCATGTTGATTGTAAATATAATATTAGAAAATAATAGAGCATAGTCATAATTAGTGATTTAGTTTATATTTTATTAGCCAATTTTATTAACCATATAGTGTTTAGTTATGTTAATGCAATAAATGTTTCTTAGTGAAGTTTATATATATATATATATATTAGTAATACTTGGTTATCCAACTTTCACATTCTTTGCCCCTGTATATGTTTTACTTTCATTAGCATTCACAAACTTCTTTATCACATGTGAAAGTTGAGATGAGCAATTCAACCTTACGTGTTGATGACAACGACAACTACACTGCAGAGGTTTGCATGCGCATTAATTCTTGTCCTCAATTATGACATCGATATTATTGCCACAAATGAGCGCCAAGCACAAGCATTGGCCAAATGGAACCAAGTTGGAGATGACAGAATCCACATACACAAACGTGATATATGGCCCAGAAAACAGACGTTGCAACCGTTGTTCTTCATAGAGGAAATCGAACTTTAATATTATTAGCTATGCATTGGTATAACTTTAAGGTAACTAGTAACATTATTAATAATTTTGCAGCTTCCTAGTTATTTAAATCCAATGCCAAGTTTAGACATAGTGACCCATTTTAAAAGAGTTTTCTAATCAGTAACCGAATAAAAAATAACAAATTTTAATATATTAAGTGTATTGAAAACATAAAACCTGATTCTTTGGACACTCATTAGTAAAATCTTTTAAACAATTCTAGTAATCGACTTACATAGTTATCTAAAAAGTGAATAGTCTTTGCCCTGGCTAGTGGAAGGAGCCTCACGCGTGGAAACATCTCATTATTTTTTCAAAAGAACAAACAATAAAGTTTGTAGGTTACATACCAATCATTATATTTTTTCACAAGCCTAATTAACTGGCTAACAAGAAAGACATTATAACTAGCTTAACCAACTAATATTTTTTCCATGGATTTGGATTAGATATAAGACATAAACTGAAAATTCTTTAAACATATATAGTTGGGTGTCAAATTTAGTAGATTGTATTTTTCTAATTTGGTGGCTTGTTTTCTTCTTTTGAAAACTAATGATGCAGCATATGGGATGATTCTTTCACTGGAGCACATAGGGTGGCTAAATTTTCAACAAACGATGCATGAAGGTGGTTGGCATTGAATTGAAAATTTTGTATACGAAATTGAAAATTTTGGCATATGAAGCTCTATAAATAGAGCAATGTTCTGCAGCACCTCAATCATCAGATCAACAATGGAGAAACAAAATCCTCTACTCATTTTGTAATAGAGTAGAATTTTTGTTTATATAAATTCTTTTCTTTTATGAGTTGAAAATATACCAGATAAAAAATATTAAGGCATTCTGGGTGTATTTGAGATTTGGTTGAGTGGAGTGTGTCCATCTTTTGTATCTCCATCATATTTTCATAGTGAAATATTTGGTTGTCGTTTGGTGAATGTAGGCTTTAAGCCGAACCACTTAAATTTTTGTGTCATTTATTTTACGTTTCCACATATTTATTTTGTGCTATTTTGTTTGTACCTTTTGTCCGCATTTCACAACAAACTAGTACAGAACTCTTATAAGTTGGGCTAATTTGTTTAAAATGTCTTCTGCAAAATTTGATATTCAATAGTTTGATTGGAGCATTAATTTTGAAATGTGAAAGGTTCGTATGATGGACTGTTTTTGTAGCAAGGTGTAAAAATAACACTTTCTGACAAGGAAAAGAAGCCCGAGACAATGAAGGATTCTGAATGGGAAGATGCCAACAAAAGGCTCTTTCTATTATTCATTATGCATTACAGACAATGTGCTATAAGAGGTCATTTCAAAAAGGAAATCGCGTGGACCAAGTTGGAGTCATTACATATGAGTAAGACGGGCTAACCGTCTCGGTATTTTGCAACGTCTTACATGCTTTGTACGGAGAAGGGATATCAATTCGGTTTCACATAGCTAAGTTCACATCACTCGTCACATATTGGAAAAATATGGATGAGACATTTTCAAGTGAGCAATAGACAATGATGTTGCTTTGTTCCTTACCTTCTTCCTACAAGCACTTTTGAAAAACGCTCATATATGGTCGTGAAAGCCTCAAAATTGATGAAGTTAAATCCGCACTTTTAAGTTGTGACAAAATAGAGCATGATATTGGGTCGTGATGATCCTGCATCTGGCCTAGTTGCTAGAGCGAGGCCAAAGGAGATTGGATCAGTAATAGCAGAGGAAAGTCTAGATCAAAGTCTAGATATCGTAAGGCAGGTAGGATATTGCAAGAAGGAAGGGCATTGCGAGTAGAATGTCTAGGCTCAAAGACAAAAAGGACAAAGATTCAAGTAATGCAACAACTGTTGCTAAAAATACTAATAATGTTCGCAGTATCAACCAGTTCAATTGGTGATACTTGGAAGCTTGATTCTGGTTGCTCCTACTACATGTGTTGAACCAGGGTTGGTTTACAACTTTCCGTCAATAGATTGTGGTGTTGTCCTTATGGGAAATGATATGCCCTATAAGGTCATTGGCATTGGAACAATCCAAATCAAGATGCATGATGGAGTTGTGAGAACATCGAATGGTGTTCATACATACCATACTTGAAAAAATCTTATATCCTTGGGCGCCTTTGATTCTCAAGGTTATAAGTATTTTGCTAAAGGTGGAATTTTAAAAATCTCCAAAGGTGCTCTTATTTTGATAAAAGGCAAGTTGGTCAACGGTCTTTATTTACTTCAAGGAAGTACATTGTTGGTGCTACCTCAGTATCATCTTCATCTTATCCATTCAGAAACTACTCATTTGTGGCATATGCATTTAGGGCATATGAGTGAAACTGGAATGTCAATTTTCATCAAGCATGGCTTGCTAGGTGATCACAAAATTGGGAAGTTTGACTTTTGTGAACACTGTGTCTATTGAAAAGGCCAAGTAAGTTCAGCCTACTATCTATAGGACTAAGGCACAGTGGATTACATCTACTCTGACTTGTGGGGCCTTGCACCTCTGTCAAAAGGTGATGCTAGATACCTATTGACGTTCATTGATTATTTCCATACTTTCAAGAAATGGAAAGCACTTGTTGAGAACCAAATAGGTAAGATGATCAAGCATTTCTGAACATATAATGGTTTGGAGTTTTGTGGAGGTCAGTTCAACGAGTTTTACGAAATGAAAGTATAGAAAGATATCGTGGTGTGAAGGACTCTAGAACAAAAGGAAGTAGCAGAATGTATGAACATAACTTTTTGGAGAGGCCTCGCTAGGCTCTCCAATCCTGGTTTGTATAAAGAATTTGGGTTGAAGTTGTCAATATGGCTTGCTATTTGGTGAATCGTCTTCATCAACTGCAATAAATTTGAAGACTCCTATTGAGGTATGGTTCAATGCTCCTACTAATTATTCGAATATGAGAATTTTTTGTCATGCATATGTTCATATTGATAATGGAAAACTTGAGCAAAGTACACTAAAATGCATATTTCTGATATCAAACTAGGGTGAAAGGTTATAGATTATGGTGTACAGAACATAAGTTATCTAAATTCATAAGTAGAGATGTGAAGTTTAATGAATCATCCATGCTTCATCCAAAAAGGATATTGGCGATGTAAAAAAAGACCAAGATGCTAGCAAGCAAGTGGAGTTTGAAGCTAAACTACCAAAGCAGATGCAAGAAGATGCCTCTGATTAGCCCATTGAAGAAGAACAAATGATACTGCTAATCTTGTAGATGCACGACAACATCAGCATTATAGCCTTACTAGAGACAGAAAAGAGATAAATAAAACCACCACAGAGGTATGGTCATGCAGACATAGTCTCTTTTGCATTATCAGTGGCAAAGGATATGGAATCAGAAGATTCCACCACATATCATGAGGCTATCTCAAGTGAAGAGTTTGCACAATGGATTGCTGAGATGAGTGAAGAGATTGAGTCTCTTCATAAGAACCAGACTTGGGAGTTGGTGAAACCGCCTAAAGGACATAAAGTTGTTGGCTGTAAATGGATCTTCAAGAAAAGGAAGAATCCCTGGAGTTGAATCCTCTGATACAAAGCACGTTTAGTTGCAAAAGGTTTTAGCCAAAGGGAAGGAATAGATATCAATGAAGTATTCTCTCTTGTTGTGAGATATAGCTCCATTTGTGTGTTGCTTGCTATGATTGCACTGTTTAACTTAAAGCTTGAAAGCTCAATGTCAAGACGTTTCTTCATGGTGAGCTTGAAGAACAAATCTACATGCAGCAACCAAAGATTTCACTATTTAAGGCAAGGAGGACCATGTTTGTCTCTTAAAGAAGTCATTATATGGCTTAAAGCAATCTCCTCGCTAGTGGTATAAGAGATTTGACATATTCATGTTAGGTCGTGGTTACTCAATGAGTGACTATGACTATTGTGTTTATCATAGGAAGCTCTTAGATGGTTCGTTGTCTATTTGTTGCTCTATATTGATGACATGCTCATTGTTGCTAAAAGTATGTCTAGATCAAAAGCCTAAAGGAGCAACTCAATGGTGAATTTGAAATGAAAGATCAAGGTGTAGCTAAGAAAATTTTGGGCATGGAAATTCACAGGAATTGCGTGGGTAAATTATATTTCTCAAAAGAAGTATATTGAAAAAGTAGTTGAGCGCTTTGGGATGCAAAATGCAAAGCCTGAGTACGTTGGCAGCCCATTTCAGATTATCACCACACATTCACCTCAATCAGCTGAAGAGGAGGAATATATGTCACGTTCCTTATGCTATTGCAGTTGGAAGCATAATATATGCAATGGTATGCACTAGACCAAATATTTCACATCATTAGTGTTGTTAGCAGATATATGGGGCATCCTGACAATATGCATTGGAGGACAGTAAAATGGATACTTCGATATCTTCGAGTATGACAATATTGGCTTGGTATATGATAGGAGTTCTAACACTAGTAGTAGTTTTATTAGTTATGTTGACTCTGATTATGCTGAGATGTTAACAAAAGAAGATTCTAACAGGATATATCTTCACGCTCTTGGGTAATACAATTAGTTGGAAAGCGACTTTAAGTCTACTATTGCATTATCCAAGTACAAAAGCCGAATACATGGCAATGGAGAAACGTGAAGGAAGCCATTTGGCTCAGAAGTTTGGTAAGCAATTTAGGCTTAGAACAAGATGTTATAACTATTTATTGTGATAGCCAAAGTGCCATACATATGACCAAAAATCAAATATATCATGAGAGAACCAAACATATTGATGTTAGATATCATTTCATCTAGGAGATTATTTCTCAAGCTACCATTGCAATGAAGAAGATTGGTACTTCAGAATCCAGGAATATATTAACAAAGTCAATCACGATAACTAAGTTCAAGCATTGCTTGGATTTAGTTGGCATTCACAATATGTGAGTTTGCCCTTATGGGCACATTAGAGAAGGCGATTTCAGAAATTTGAAGATGGGTAAAAAATCAAGCTAAGGTGGAGATTTATCAAATTTAGTGGCATGTATTTTTCTAATTTGGTGGCTTGTTTTTCTTCTCTTTGAAAACTAATGATGTAGCACATGGGATGATTCTTTCTGGAGCACATGGGGTGGCTAAATTTTCAACAAACGGTGCATAAAGGTGGTTGGCATGAATTGAAAATTTTGTCTATGAAGTTGAAAATCTTGGCATATGAAGCTCTATAAATAGAGCAATGTTCTACAACACCTCAATCATCAGATCAACAACGGAGAAACAAAATCCTCCTCATTTTAGAGTAGAAGTATTTGTTCCATATAATTTTTTTTTTTGTTAGTTGAGAGCATACACCGATGAGAAAAAATATTGTGAGATATTTGGGTGTATTTGGAATTTGAGTTGAGTGGAGTGTATCCACCTTTTGTATCTCCATCATAGTTCTATAGTGAAATATTTGGTTGTCGCCTTTGCCCATGAACGTAGGCTTTAAGCCGAACCACGTAAATTTCCTGTCATTTATTTATGCTTCCATATATTTATTTTGCGCTACTTTGTTTATACCTTTTAGCCCCGCCATTTCACAACATTGGGCATAGGATTATGTAGTTTCTTGTAATATGGCATGAGCTTTTACGTGTAATGAGTAGCGTGGCTAAGCCTAATCTACGGGAAAAAAGTATATTCAGATTATGAAGAATGTTATTGGATGAAGGTTTTTTTTTCGATACTAGAAAAGCTCAAGCCAACCAAGGATGCATGGTGGTGAGCAGAATAACAACATCAAAAGTGCAAAAAAGAAAAATGCATTACAAAGAAACAATGCAAAAGAAAATGGCTCACAAAATTTCAAGGATAAATGAAAATACAGAACACACACCACACAAAAAAGTACAAGCTTGTGTTTTCTCTATCACATAACCCTTCGATATTGTCATCAATGTCAAAGATAGAGGCCACAAGGAGTCTTGGTCCAAATGCAACAAACATGTTGAATCACCCGAGTTAACTAACATGGAACTTAGATATACCAGACTACAAATTATTGCTCATGCCATAAGAGTGATCAAGTTGATACATACCATAAGAGTCATGAAAACCAACCTATTCCACTTCAACAAAACCAAGATTGTGACCCATCTATATTGAAATTTATGGGTGCCAAGCCCTCACATGGTTCGAATTTTGCAATAAAAATTGAGGGTCAAGTAGGAAGTTTCACACCTTTTGATCCGATATCCCAAAATGTCACCAAAATATTTTAAGTTTCCATTTTCCAATTTGGTTGCCGGCCTTGAAAAATCACTTTTCATACCTATCAAATTGTCCAACAAACAATATATAATATGGGTAACTAGGCGAGTTCTATAAGGAGAGATGAGTTTGGGACCACCAATCTTATATTATTTAATCAAAAAATTGATAAAATGGCCTTTTTATCCCCATTCTAATTTTAGTCTTTCCTTTTCTCTTTCACCTCTATCCCTACTACACCTGCAACCTCCTCACCACCATATGCTTTAAGCATGGTTGCTGACAGAGGAACCCACACCTTGAGGGGTTTATTTCAGATGGACATCTTGAGAAATCCACAACCTAACTATTTTGAGCAACCATTCCTCCTTTTAGAAAAAATTTAACATGGAATCCACACCTTGATTGAATGCACCTTCTTTTCTTTTGAGATTCAGGGGTCAGCAATTGAGAATGAAAGCAACAGTAGCATGAACTTGTATGGCAAAAGCAAAGGCAACAACCCATTTGCAATTGTAGTTGCAGCTGGGGACCCACTTTGCAGCATTAATCTCAGGGAGACCTCTGAGTTTGTCAAGGCCCTTCCAACTTCGAATGGGAGCAGCAAAATAGATAGCTCCTGTTGACGTGGATTTCCATGCATGTGGTCTTACTCCTTAGTGTTGTCGACGTGGACCCCACTGCCAAGGCCCTGAACGAGGAGCTGGAGGCCATAGTGAAGGTGTCAATGGTGCGGCGGCAAAGGTTCTGGAAGATCAGAGGGATGGTGTTGAGATGATGGTGCACGTCTTTTGTGAAATAGGGACAAAATGGGAAAATCATTAATATTTTAAATTTTTATGGATATTAAAATATAAATATATATTTTAATCCAACTAATTTGGATGGTTAGATTTCAATTTAAATGTTGAGATTAAGGACCAGAATCTCAAACTCATCTCTTCCCATTATAGAACTTGGTAACCATATTTTCTTATGAAATCCTCTAAAAGGAGCACCATACTAGGCTTTATAAAAACAATCAGTTGGCAGACATGACGATAGATGCCATAAGTTGAAGCATTTCTTATGTTGTAAATAATTTTTAATACCTGAGTGTTTGGCTATTATTTTTCTAGTTTCAATCACAATTGTTTTATGTTGTACACGTAAAACTATCTTTAGAAAAATAAATAGTAAAAGCTAAGTATCGATGTAACTATACTACATGGGAAAAAAAGAAAAGAAAGGAAAAGAATGCTAGCTAAATGATTTGATACGAAAGTTACAATTCAAAAAGACTAGACGGAATACATAGGTTAAAAATGGGATAATAAGTTGTAAAAACGGGATAATAAGTTGTTAAACAATCCACTAATCTCATTGCTTGGTGAGAAATTTCCAAAAATTACTTTTGTACCCACAAGCATTTCTCCTGAAAATAAAGAGAAATATTAATCCTTCTATTGTGTGTTTGAAAATATTCTTAATTTAATATTTGTATTTATAAAATAATCCTTGAATATTATGTAATTTATCATTTATGTCATTGTTAATGTAGTTTGAAATTATTTATAAAAATTGATTGTTAGAAAAATATATTAACACTTATCAATATAATGATTTGAGGGATGTAAAAATATACATTAGGAAATGCTTTTTTTTTTTGGTTTTTTGTTGTTGTTAGAGATATTCATTTCAATAGTGCATCAAACTAAAAAAATTAAACTTGAAAGGTTAATTAACGTACCCAAAAACCTAAGAGGTGTTTGTTTCAATGTTTCAAATTATGGTACTAGAATCATGTTATCGGAAATGTTCTGCCCAGAAATTTGAATGTTATTCAATTCCCAGGTATTTTAGAAAATTTGTTTGTTTAGCATTATATATTATTGATATTATTTGTTGCAATTACTGGGAATTTTAAATACATCTGAAATATATGTCATACTTTTTCAAAATATCATTAACATATTTAATGGTAACACAATTGTGGAGAGAAGTAAAAAAATGGAATGTTTTAATATTTTTGTTTGATAATTATTATTTACAAATCATAAAAATATTTTATTACCACCCTCTATTATGAGAATAAAATCTGTTGAAAACACGTGAATGTCTATTTCTTGAAAACAATTGATACCCAAAAATAATTTTATAACTTGCAACAAATATAGATATAAAAATAATTTCTAAAAATAAATTTATAAAACTTGAAACAAATGCCCCTAAAAAAGCTTACTAATGGGAAAGGTGAGCATGTGATATGTTGTTAAACTTAGTATAAAAAGTTAGCAAAAGATTCTTGCATAAACATAAGTCTAACCTATCATATTTCATATTCACATAAATATGAGTCTCATCAATTTTTTTTAAACATACACCCACTTATTTATAGGCCCACACTCTTTTTTATGAGTGTGTCAAAGAAATCTTTCTTACACTTTTACTCATATAAGTATTTTTCAAAGTTAGCTATAGTTTTCATAAAGTTTTTGGTTTAATATTTTTTATTTTGATGTTTTTTTATTAAATTAATACAAATTTAAGAAGTATATATATTTTTTTGGGTGAATCCAAGATAATTAATCCCTTCAAAATGTAGAGTTGATATTGTAGGTCATATCTCTTCTTTTACAATCTCTCCATGCACACAATTAAGCGTACCTTTTTATTATGCTATGTTTAGACTTTTGATTATGCCTAGTTATTAAAGTAAGCACAATTTGATTAGTGGTAAAATAATGCATGATGATTGATGACTTTAGACTAGAGAGATCCATCGCTCAAGTTCCCACTTCTGATTGTCTTAGCCTCAACACTAACCACACCAGTAATCATCATATTCAAATCAGATTAGTGTCCCCATCACAATCAGAAATTTTTGCATGAATCAGGGAGCAGCACAAGAATATGTTCTATATGATAATTAAGTTAACATCAACCTTTAATTTCCACTTCCATTTGCAGTGTCATTTTGTTATTGGATATGAAATCTATTCACTCATTGCTCTCTGTGCATGTAAAAATCTCTGCTTCAGAATACACATGTAAAAGAATCTTGTGACATAATCTTGATGAACGGTGTCAATTAACCCTATCAAACATTTTGATCCATGATTTGTCAAAAGAGAACCGTTACCTACCGTTCAAGGAAGACTCTTGAAAAAGACAACCAAAATTCCCACACCTTATGATGTATCACACATTATTGTGCATGTTACACCCACCACCACCACTCTGGTTCCACATTCCATTCACACAATCAAACTTGTGACTCTTCTATTTTCATCTTTTTATTTCACCAACATCAAAATCCTCCAACCCTTTTGTCCTCAGATTCTCTATTTCCTCTCTCTCCAATAATCTGATTTTTGAGGCCCCAACCTTGCTTCTCACGTTCACACGTAATGTTTCTATCAAAGCATGGCCACAGGTGCTTCAAGTTCAGAACCCATGTTTCCTGCCATTAATGTCTCCTGATGTGCTCTCTTCATTTTCTGAATCAGTAACTCCTCATTATACTTCCTCAAACAAAATCTTCTTTGTCCACAAGTATCTTTAACACCAGGCACCAGCTCTTAATTTATTAACTAGCTTGCCCCTTTTGGCTCAGGATTCACCACCCCTGTGGTGTGGTCTCATTCCGGTGTTATTAATTTAACATAAACTATTCACTGATTTTACATAACAGTAGTTCCTTGTCCTCCTATCTTAGACAAAAATCTTATAGTTGTGCACCTCTCTGTCTCTGTGTTCATGTGTTTTCTACCTCTTGAGATTGTTGTACCAATGTTTAGCAAGCACCCTTACGCGCCTTCACGTGGAGAAGTTGATATGGCATGGACAATGCTTGGTGTTGACTATTCAAGGCTCTTCTGGCTATTATTTGGTGTCTTCTACTACAAGAAGCAAAGAGGGAAGCCTCTCTCTAGCACACACTTTCAGTTGCTCATTAAACTCTCAGGCTGAGATTATATATAAATATATTACTTTGTTGCTTCTTATATTTGCGTATAATCGGCATAGTTCGAGTTAGTTCAAAGTTGTTGGTTGTGATCTTGATGGAATTATCTGATACAATCAAGCCAGCCATGTACAAAGGGAGATTAGGAGGCTGCACTGGTGGTGGATTCAAGGCTCAGCTTGTATATGTTGAAACTGATCCATCTGGTAGATACGGGCGTGTAAGTGTTTCTTATTGATTCTAATCTTAATTACTGGTTTGATTGTGGATAAGGCCATGAACTTCTCTGCTAATTGATATGCTATGCAGCATAAGCTGATTAAGTTGTTGGGATAAATTTAATCTAGTATAATGAATCTATCTAGTTGCTATTTCTCGGTCAATTAGTGTTCAATCCGACTTATTAACTGAAGCTAATTTCATATCAAGGGCAATTTAATGACTAGCTTCTCTGTGGAAGTTGGTTTTACTTGAGATTCAATTATATGATCGGCCAATTTTGAGAAATTGAAGAGTAGAGTTTGTGTGACTTTCGCTTCCAAGTTTGATATTCATTGCAAGACTCTGGCATAAAAGGGATAGTTTAATTTCATAATTTTATCAATAGTTGTCTGCGATTTTGTCAATTTGCTGTGGGAGAAGTGAGTACCATATGTTTTGTCTACCCCTTTTTCCCAAGATTAGGCTTGTTGGTATAAGAGTATGATTCACCTCCTTCCACATATCCAAAATGTTTCTTGCTTCTCACACCAGTTTAACTCTCCTGTACACCCTAGAGGGATTATAAAGTTGCAAATTGAATGGTTGAAGCACACTATTTACCATATTGTTTTCTTTGACTGTTGATGTAATATGCTACATGTTAATTAATCTTATTCATTACTTGTATTATTATTATTTGGTCATTGTAGTTTATGGATGTTCTGGGCAAAGGAGCTATGAAGACTGTGTATAGGGCCTTTGATGAGCTCATAGGAATAGAAGTGGCATGGAACCAAGTCAAGCTTGGTGATGCCTTTCATTCGCCAGATCAACTCCAGCGACTTTATTCAGAGGTTCATCTCCTTAAGCACCTCAGCCACGATTCTATGATGATCTTCTATGGTTCATGGATAGATGTCAATTGCAGAACCTTCAACTTCATCACCGAATTGTTCACATCCGGCACCCTTAGAGAGTAATCAACCATCCCTTCCTTATAACTGTCCATTTTGAGTAAAAGTTAATTTTGGTCTCTGAATTTATATGCATGCTTTATTTTAATATCTGAAATTAAAAAAAGTAACAATTTAGTCTTTGTAATTGCAAAAAAATAAATGATTCAAATTAGTCCCTGCAAATATTTCCATAAGAACTAACTTGATCACTCTTCATCCAGGATCTAAATTAGTAATTTCTTAATTTCAAGGACTAAAATGAACCACATATATAATTTCAAAGACCAAAATAAACCTTTACTCAATTCATTTATCTTAATAGACCATGCAGATATCATAAGTTATCTTATATTTAATTTGTGGTGACACACTACACTTATATATAGGTATAGGCAGAAGTATAAGCGAGTAGATATCCGAGCAGTGAAGAATTGGGCACGCCAGATTCTTAGTGGTTTGGAGTATTTGCACACAACAATCCTCCGGTAATTCATAGAGATCTCAAATGTGACAATATATTTGTCAATGGCCATTTGGGGCAGATCAAGATTGGTGACTTAGGCCTTGCAGCTATACTTCGTAGCTCCCAACCTGCTCAGAGTGTCATAGGCAATGCCCCTTTTTCTTTTCTTTGGTAATTACATTATCGGATCTGAACTATTTTCTTATAAACTGAAAGGAATTTTCCCTTTTATGTGACTCATCAGGCACACCAGAATTCATGGCACCAGAATTGTATGAAGAGGAATACAATGAGCTTGTAGACATATACTCATTTGGGATGTGTATGATAGAGATGCTTACTTTTGAGTTTCCATACAGTGAGTGCTTCAACCCTGCTCAAATATACAAGAAAGTAACCTCGGTAAGGTTAAGTTAATTGGAGAATAGACACCCTATTCATCTTATTTTTAGCCAGTATATATCTGAATTCATTTCACAAACTTTGGCTGATTTGATTTACTAGGGGAAGCTGCCAGATGCATTTTACAAAATCAAAGATTTGGAAGCCCGAACGTTTGTGGGGAAATGTTTGGCACATGTCTCAAAGAGGCCTTCAGCAAAGGAGCTCTTGCTGGACCCATTTTTAGCCACGGAACAAATGGAATTGCCATTGGTACCAATCACACCATTATCCACAGATCAAACTCTAAAGCTTAATTCCTCTGCAGCAGCAGTTGCTATTGAGCATCTTACAATGTGTGATCAGACAAAGAGCACAAGCATGACAATCACTGGGTCAATGAATGAAGAGGGCACCACAGTTTTCCTTAAAGTGCAGATATATGACAAAAATGGTATGTACAATTTCACCCCCAAAAATTTTATCTTAACATTCAACGTGTGAAATTTGACTAGTCTGAAGGGCAAGATGCGTTTTAGTTTTTAGAGGATAAAGTGTATAATTATAGTTGTTTATGATCTATCAAGTGTATGTATTTCACAAAACGAAAATGCTAATAGATAGGTACGAAAACTTTTTATTGACGCGAAAGTATATGATTTGGTAAATTATACTAATAAATTAATAATTTACCTTTTTTTACGATATTTTCTATTTGCTTTTACTATTTGAACCTGATGAATTTGAATTCGCACCTTTTGTCTCGTGCCACTTAGCATTACTTTTTACAAAATTTTAAACATTTTATATTTTTTCATCATGGAATATAAGTCTGCACTTTATATAACAAGGTGAACTTTAAGAAGACAAATTCAAATTGTTCATACATCAAATTCTTACTTCAAATTCAGGGCATGCAAGAAATGTATTCTTTCCATTTGACACAATAAAGGACACTGCTATTGAGGTAGCGATGGAGATGGTCAAGGAGCTTGAGATTAGCCACTTGGAACCATTGGAGATTGCTGCAATGATAGACCATGAGGTATCAGCTTTAGTTCCAACTTGGGGGGACCGGGGTACTAGTCAGCACCAACGACGGCACAGCTTTAACTTTGAAGAAGATATGGATATGGATATGGATATCAATAGCCATCATCCTTTCTTTGTAGCATCTTCTCCATCTTCCCCTCATGGCTCTCTCGCTATGTCTGGTTCCTCCTACAGGACCCTCTTTCGTGGGAACCATTCATTTGCTCCAGAATGGCCTCAAGGTACTTCTCTTAATTTTACTGTTTAAGCTTACTCAAGCAAAACACATATTAACCTTTGCTTCATTGCTTGTAACTACAGAATTTGTAAATTTCGTATATAACAAAAACTGTATACCCAAAATTACGGGAATTTTTCATAACATTAATGTTAGAGTTATTTATTTATTTATTTTTGGAGTCTGTTAGAATTTTGATACTAGTACTATTACACTAGTTTTTCAAATAACATTGGAACAACTAAAGAGTCCTGTACAAATATCTTAATGATTTCAATTGCAATACTAGTGAATCTGTATGGGAAAAAATATGTAAAATCATGTATTACTAAAAGGATATCGTG
This sequence comes from Dalbergia oliveri, assembly GCA_030441495.1. Taxonomy (NCBI): domain Eukaryota; kingdom Viridiplantae; phylum Streptophyta; class Magnoliopsida; order Fabales; family Fabaceae; genus Dalbergia; species Dalbergia oliveri. The sequence goes on along the minus strand of JAMLFY010000005.1, from coordinate 24,585,944 downwards.
TCTATTATTAATTGGATTTTTCTAGGGCATGGTTTAGGTTTCACAATAGGTGGGTTTACAATTTTTTTTTATGGATCTTACACCTTAAAAACTTAATAATCATACTTTTTTAATAAAAACAAACTTTTTCTAAATCTTAATCAATGACACGGTTTAGAAAAACTCTTATCAATTTAAGAAATTCTTATATAAATACAAATCAACATATTATATTTATACATGCTCACAATAAAAAATGGGTCCCACTAATTTTATTACATATACTTCTACTCATTTATGAGTCCCATATTAAATGTGCCTAAAAAATTATTCTTATACTTATATCCATACAGAAATATTTTCTATCCATTTACCACATCTACTATAAAAGTCACTGAAATCACGATTGTTTAGTCATCGACTTCCATATCTAAATCACCAACTAGGGGTTAAAAACATTTCAAATCATTCCAAAACGTTTAAGCCGTTAGCTAAACACTTATGAATAGTTTTACATAATGCCATTTAAGAATTATAATCCACTGCCCCCAATGACCTATTTGCAGATGAACTGTCATGTATGAACGATGATTCAAGCTCTCTAAGCTCACTGAACTCCATCAAGAGCTCCAACGTCCAATACTGCGACTCAAGCAATGAAGATGAGCATGGACCAACACTAGCAGATCATGGAGGAGCTGAACCCTTTCTCAATCACACAAGGCCCTCAACAAGTGCACAACATTACCGTGCCCTCGTGAAGAGTTAGAAGCTAGTTTCACCAGAAAGCTTTGCAACCCAAGAACAATGCACCCTAGTTGCATGTGTGGTAATGGGTCAAGGCACCATGGATCCCCTAGGCTAACGAGGATTCGTTCTTGCGTGGAAGAGAGGAGGAGCCAACAGCATCAACGATTGCTTATGCTGGAGGAGGCTTACAAGTACAAGAGACGCATGTTCAACACTGTTGGGGCCATGGAGAACATTGGGTTTCGCCATCCAGAAAGAGGTGGTGGATGCTACAGTCGTTGAAGCTTCGCGTATATAGATTATTAAGAAGCTCATCAATTTCTATTTTGAGTAGTGTTGGTTGAACTTAACATTTTTCGGACTCCATATCAACATTACTGTAGTTTATAGTTGGATGAAGCATGGATTACACTTTACACAAGTCTCACACTCCACCGATGGATGAGAGTATATATGCATTTGAGAAATGTTATATTCAAATAACATTTTTCCTTCTACTTTTTGCTGGTTTGTTGCAAACTTGCGATCCTTTCTAATATATGATGTGTGCATGTTTTGTATAAACGATACTAGCTAGATATATGCATGTGATATAAGTACAATGATCCGTATAAATTTTATGATGCAAATTTTTCGTTGTTTCGTTATTTGAAAAGTAGTGTACGTCTTTGTTCTGGATGTTGTCGATTGTCAATGTCTTTGGTGTTATCGCTGGATTGCTATGCACATGACTCGTGTATGTAGTCTTCTGCACATTGAACACATTAAATGTTAGGCAGAGCCATTAGTTGGGTGTACTAATATATTTTAGAAATTGAGAATTAAACCTTATAAAAAAAAAACTTGATTCGCATTTTAACACCTAACATTAACCTTCAAAATCAAAATTCATTTTCATTTCATCTGTAGGATTCTAATTGTGATAAAATAATACACAGTGGCAGGTAATATTTCATTTAATTTGATTATTATTCTTAGTTTCAATTGAAAAAGAAAATTCTACCAAACTAAAAACATTGAACATGGAGACATTCCTGCCTGCTAAACACGTACCAGGCATCTAAGCCAACTTCATGGTGCGCATTTACACACCAACAAGTCAACAAACACTGGTACACAGTGAATGCTAAAATTAAAGGTCTGATGTATCAAAATATGTAAGGTTACCATATAACCAAAATAAAAAAAATTTCACGTAATAGGTCATTGATCCATCATATATATGACATAAGCACAATTAATCATCTGAATTAGCCTAATATATCAGCAGTCCCGAAAAATATAGATGTGTAAGCTAATTCACGCTTCTCTCATGATAGGCTCCATCACCATAAGAAAAACTTGCCTAACAAACTGTCATGCAATGGGAAGGAGAGAATAAAAAGAGAAAGAAAAACAAACTACTTTGTTTTCCTTTAATGTTTTAATTTTTTTTTTATTTGGGCTGGGACTTCTTTATGTTGCTTTAGGGTGGCCCAAGCCAAACGGAAGCGTGGGACCAACAAAAGTAGGCCCTTTAGCCCATAAAAAGAGTGAAAAAGCATAAGATGCACAGAATCGCAGGCTTTCCAACTTTTTAAAAAAAATCAACTTAAAGTCACACATTAATGAAAGTAAAAATGTAATTCTAGTGTCTAATTAAAATAGTTATTTTATTATCATTAAATATAATGATAATTTTTTATTATTTTTATTCATTCATTATATTTAATAATTATAAAGTGATATTTTTGCAATTCAGGGTGTTAAAATAACTTAGCTCTAATGAAAAATCTGTTTATAGTTACTGTAACTAGTTAAGCTCTCCTACAGCAACTCCCGCTATGAATCCGTTGCGGAACCCACACAACCAACGAATTTCAGTCCCTCAAGCACACGTGGCACGAGAACAGCTGAACGTCGACCATACGCCATAGACCTCCATTGCAGGGAAGCACAAACTCGAGAGAACTCGAGAGTTGTGCGCACCACGCGAAATAGATTGCACCCACCAACAAGAATAACACAGCAAGAAAGAGGGTCCCTCGCGCTTTCCATTTTTCAGCCTTCGAAAAAGAAAGCTCCTTTTTTTTTTTTTTGTAAATTCTTCTTCTTCCTTAAACGACGTCGTTGCTATTGCAATTCTTCTTCATCATCACATTTCGCTCCTTTATTCATAACCGCTTCTGAAATTCTCATCTCATCGCCGATGCACCAAGACATCACAGTCACACTTTCACACCCCAAAACGACGTCGTCGCCGTCACAATTCTCTTCTTCATCATCATTCTCATCATCGATTCATCAAAACTCATAGCAACGCTTCTCTTTCACACGCTAAACGACGTCGTCACCATTGCGATTCTTATTCATTCTTGTTATTATCATTACGTAATTGCTTTTTCGATCTTTTGAGATTCTCATCGGTGCGATTCGTTGATCGTTTCGTAACGACGTCGTTTCATCTCGCCGTGGCAATGCCGATCGCGCGGTGCAACAGCCAGATTCCGGTGCCGCCGCCGTCACCGATCCCGACTGCGAGAGGCTCCCGCTCCGCAGCGAACGAGATCTTCAGCGAGTTCCTCGAGAAGTCGCTGCAGCTGCCGGAGCTCATCCTACCGGAGCCTCAGCTGTCTCCGGCGCCGGCGGAGATCGACCTCCGGTCGCTCCCCTTCGCCGCCGCCGATCTGATGCTCCGGTCCGCCAGGGAGTTCGGCGCGTTCCGGATTAGATCCCACGGGATCTCCGGCAACGAGCTCGGAACGGTGGTTGACGAGGCGGAGCAGGTTTTCCGAGACTCGAGAAACGCCGTCGTGGGGAGAAACGGGCGCGGCGGAGAGATGATACCGTGCGTTCGGTCTCGCGAGGGTGCACTGGAATTCGCCGCGCAGAAGATTCTCGGTAGCCAAACGCATCGAAACTTCTGGTAAACATATATGATCCTCTCTCGCTTTTGTTTTGAGAGTTTGAAAATTGATATAGAATATGGATTTTTCATTTTTCACTTGTTTTTGTTTTATTTTGTTCATGTTTTTTGATCTTTTCGGATTGCATTATGCTGAATAATCACTTTGCATTTAAGTGTCAAATCTTTTATGCCACGTACGGTCGTGTATGTGTTCATATTCGTCTCCACCAAACCATCTTTGCATGCAAGCCTTTCTGTTTTTTGACATGGGAAATTCATACGTTCTTACTTGAGAAATGCTTTATGCATGATTGTTAAGTTAGATGATGAAATTTCCTTTAATGTGTTCGGTTTGTGACAATTAATTAATTATTTGCGATTGGTTTTGGATCCTGTTAGAAGTCCATGTGAATTTTTTATGGTAAATTTGGTATATGTGTAAATAATAATATCAATGATTTTTCTTGAATCAACACAAATTTACTAACTCAAATTTAGACCTATTCACATAAAGTGTGTTAGACTCATGTTTTGAGTAATCATATATTGAATAAAGTTAATGGATTTTACTTTTATTATGAGTGTGTATAAATATAAATTAATAAACTTGTGTATATGTAAAAATGTCTCTAATATTTTATACCAATAGATTATTTAATTGTCACTTTTAAATAATATCTTAAGTTTAAATGTTACTAATAATAACAAAAATTAACACCGAAAACTTTTTATCTTCATAATAGACCGACTCTAGGAACACACTATATTATAAATCTATCAATATAGAATACCAATATGTCACGGATGGACATGTCAATTAATGTGAAAAATCAATAAAAATGTATGTGCATATGATAACTTACATCTTGCAATTTCAACAACGAAAAAAATTAATTTCCAAATTTCAGAGATGAAAAGTTGAAGATTTACTCTCTCTTGACCCTACGTAGTGGACTGTTGCTGATTGGTGGATACTTATTTCAAGGTTTAGGTTCACTTTTACTCTGTTGACAAGTATAGAAGAGAATACATATACAAAGTGGCAACTATATATAATGGATACAAAACAAGGTGCTGAATTATCTTATCTGATACATCATGCAGGGTTCATATGGGGAACATTGCAAGTAGATTGGATAGCATAGTGGAGCAAGTGAGTCTAGCTCTGCAACATGACAAAGCCCAAGAGCTGAAGGAACGGATTCAAGAGACAGAGAGTGTGATTTGCCTGTGCAGGTACCCGCACGACGATGCCTCAAAACAAAACGAAGCAGTGTCGGATCAGAAAAAGGACAGATTATGTGATCATGCTTTGCGCTTCTACCTTCCCATGGAGCACTGTATATTTTACGTTCAAACTGAAAGAGGCCCCTTGTCATTTGATGCAGGTCCAGAAACAATAGTTGTCACCGTTGGCAAACAACTAGAGGTAATCTTTTATCTTTTGTTTCAAATTTCTTTAATTAATGTGCATATGGGTGCTTTAATATTTAGTTTTCCTTCACTTAATTGCAACAATTAATTTATTTTGGAATTGCTAGAAAACAATCCAGTTTTCATACTCTCAAGAGTTCTTGCCATAGTTATCAGTCAATTGTGATAACTCAACTAAGACATTAAGTCTAGTTGAACTATATTTAATTAATCAATATATAAAAATAATTTAATACAATTAAATATGTACGATATATATATATATATATAGTGAGACATAATTACACAACAAAGCAAATGGCCTAATGGTTATCAAGCACGTCGGTTCACTAGTTTTCGATCCAAACCTAGAGGTTTGGTTAGATTCTGATAAGGTTCAAGCCTTCAGATCAATAACGGATATAGGGATTTGTGTTTTTATTGATAAGTAAAGAAACCCTTAAATAACTTTTTTCTTTTAACCATTGACAAAATTAAATGGTAATATTAGCATATTTTACATTGCACTTACATGAAAATTTAAGATTGGAAAGTAACTTCAAAAGTTTCACCCTAGAGGTAGTGAAAATCATATATGTATATTGCGTATGGCCTAAAAAATCCAATTAATATAATAAGAGGGTATTTTTTTCATTTCTTTTAATATGAGATGCATGCACAGTATATGAGATACTATATTTTAATATGAATGTAGATGAGTATTAAACATGTAAATATCAAAGTAGGTGAAGATAATTTAGTCCCTCACATCTTTTGAACTTTCATATACTCCTTACTAAATTTCATGAAAATTACTAAATTGACTCTTCTTCTATTTATCAAACATAAAAATTCCTTATTTTTTCACAACCTAGATGTGCATATGATTGGATTTGGCGATGCACATGGACAATCACCAAGAATTACCGAACAATTTCACATGTTTTTTGCAAGAATTTTAGCTCAGAGCTTGACGAAGCAACTTGACTATGTGACAGAGATCAAGAACCATTTTTCGTTGTTTCTTGCAGCCAAGAACTTAAGAATCGTTCAAAAGGATCTCCCGTTCGAAACAATAAATCCCAAGAAGCAATGTTTAAACGTTACCAAGAAAAAATCACTACTTTAAAATCAAACCAAAATGAAAATTCTTCAAAAATGGAACAACATGCAGTAGCCAAAAGCGAAAAAAATACTGCCTTTTTCCTTTTTTTTTTAGGCGTTTTAAAAAAGGCAGATGGATTTTGAGAGTATTGGAGGAGAAACCGTCCAAGAAGGAGAGAGAAATGCAATGGTAGTAGGTGTCATCCAATCACTAGTCTTAGTTCCAAAACATTAACTAACACTTTTTTTATGGGATTAACTAACACTTTTTATTGTATTGGTCGCCCGTGGAATGAAGAAGATGAAGTGGGGGTGAAGGGAGAGGACAGTGTGAGGGAAAGGGAGAGGAAGCAAAGAGGAGGATAGTTTTATAATTATATAAGTTATTATTTCATTTTTTAATTTTATATAATTATTATAGTATTTTATATAATTATTATAACTTTAAATCTAAGCCATTCAATTATAATCTAACGATAATAGATTATGGAGCATGCGAAGTTCCAGAACTCATACAAACCAAATTATCTTCCACCATCCAAGTAAGATAGATATGTTGTTGAAGTATGTGAGAAGGTGCTTAGATTTAGTGCTCCCTTGTTCAAATATCTGACTCTAGGAAGTGGTCTTTGATCTCCGTTGACTTGTTGAATGAAATACATGTTATGGCAGACACTAACCAAAATTTCACTTTATGAATATAGGAGTGGAGCCACGGTGTATTCAAATTTGCTCCTGGGGAAATGATCTTCATGCCGAGTTTCCAGAGTTGCCAGGCCTCTTTCTCCATAGAGCTTACGTGCTCGGCTTCTTCAAATTTAAATCACAGTCTGAACTATTCTGACAAGAATCACAAGATAATCTCCCTAACAGATCAAATCCTTATTGTATTTTGCCTAGCACTCTTATACAAATTCCTTTACTTCATATTTTCATGATCCTCAGAACATAGGTGCACTTTTATATTTTCTTTGGATGCTTTTAGTATGGCCATGATGATGTTGCTCTCACCAAGTGACACCAATTTTCACTCGAGCCTTTTCTTTTACTCTAATTTATTTACAAAAGCCATTATGATGTACAGTATGAGTGTAAAAGTTGTGGGTTTTGGTTTTTTTTTTGTGAGTTGAAACTAGCAAAAATGATGTATACTGAATATTGCTAAGTAGTATTCAAAGGAAACAGTGTTTTACATATTGACAATTTGAATTGATTTATCATGGTTTGCATTTATAATTGCAATTATTGTTGTTGTTGCTTATTTTATCTGCATCATCTTTATCATTTAATAGGTTTAATTATGAGATTATAAAGTTTATAAAGATATTTCTTATTATGTAATAAAAGTAATTAACATAACTCTAACTATAATTTTTTTTAATAGATGATTTATGATAGAACAATACAGTATCGTCTTATCCATATTGTCAATATCACCTAATGGGACAAAGATTTGTTGTTGTTGTTTTGGTTGAATAAATGAACAATTATTTCAAAAGATTATAAAACATTATAAGAAATTAAATTAAAGCTATAATCTTGTTTAAAAAATCAAATATATCAATCACCACCTAATGTAATTATTAAAATTATTTTGTATTAAATATTTTTTAAGAGTATTTATTAATTTTTACATATTTTAATTATATTAAAATAAAAGCCTTCATATATATAACTTAGATTTAAGTTTTTACGAAATTCATTGGTGTTTGAAGGGTTCATCCCAATCTTTTCCTTTGCTTAGGTGTTCTCAATTGGTGGATATCTGAATGATATTTTCTTGTATGAGACATGTCACCAATGCTCTATTTTAGTTGGGTGGTCTCCTTCCCTCCCTTCTTTTTTAAAATCAATGTGATGGTTCATCTTTTGAGAATCCTGAGGGTTGGGTTTAGAGGTCTTTTGTGGGCGAGTTCTACAATAGGACAAGATGAGTTTGGGACCACGTGGTCACTAAATCTCATCCATTAAAATTCAAATCTAGTGGTAGATATAAGTTATAATTAAAATATATATTTATATTTTATCATTTATATAAAATATTTTTACAGGTGATTTGTCCATTTTATCCTTTCATTCCTTCTCTTCCTCACCCAACAACCACCCAACCCTCTCTAAAGCTAGAACAACCCACTGGACTTTCCTTTAGTGACATGTTAATTAGATCTTCATTGCATTGTCGTTGTTCCATCATCAAGAAGCCAATCTCCAGCATGGTGAGACTGACTACTTGTTCTTCCTCCAAGCTTTGCTTCAACCAACACAGATTGATGAGAGCCACCACCATCAGAATTGAGTTGAATGATGAGTTGAAGCTCATGAAATCAAATGATGATGCATTCTCTGTGGTCTGCAAGTTATGTTGCTCTGTGCCCTTCATTTGAACTTGACCCTATGGTGGTGGTGATGAACAAGAGTGTCCTTCTTTCTTATACCCTCCATCTTCAGTCCCTAGTTGAGCCTTCTTCAGTTTTTCTTCAAATGGTATTCCAACTTAGGTCCATGAGTTTTCATAAGGCAATTTGAGGTGCATTGTCCCGTGCAACGGCCGCCATCACACTTTGTGGGGAAGGGGCATCTTGTTAGTGAAGGAGACAAAAGTAATTTTATTACTTATTTTTACTATTATATTAATTTGGATCACATGGACCATAACTTATTATGCCCCACTAGAATTCGCTGCTTTGCGTGATAGTCGAGGAGCTTGGATTGTAGGCTTTTTGGCTTTGTTGGGCATGTCAACAATCTCTACATCTAACTTTTGGCCTTGCATGGGGTTGCATCTTGCATGGGATGCTAGCTATCATTCGTTTGTGAGGTGGACTACCTGAAAATCATCTATTTGATCTTGTCTAGGTGGTTTAGGGGGAGTTTTCCTTCCACATCTATCGGAGTTTGATCTTGGATGTTAAGCATATGCTTCTTCGTGGTTGAAGCTTGGACTCTTTGCTTGTGTTGCACGATGGTAACCAAGCTTAACTTTCTTGCTAAGTGTAACATCCAAATTTTTCTTAATATAGTGTTACTTTGTTATAACATTTTATTTTGAAAGTATGGGATTTTGTTTAGGCAAGAAATATTTAAGGATAATTATTGAAAAAAATGTATAATTAAAATATTACAAAACTTAATAGTTATACAATCTGAACTTAGCACCAAAATGTAAAATTTTAATTATTCCATTGGATTTTATTAAAATTACAAAAATACCACTAGAGGATAGAAAATAAACTTATAACATAATTAGCTAGAAAAAGCTAACAAAAACATTAGAAAAGCTTAGAGAGTGTCATTAAATTATTAAAAAAAATGATAAAAAATTAAAAATATACCTTAAACATAAATTTGATCATAAATATCAATATTAAGTAATTTTGTATAATATTAGCATAATTGCACAAAAATAACCTATTGTGGAGTATAAAATAAACTCTGAAAAATCCTAGAAAATAACTCTAAGTCTTGTAAAAAATTTTTTTAACTAAGTTATGATATTAAATAAGGAGGACCATGAAATAGGTCTCTCCATTAGGCTATGGATAGTGTTAAAAATCATATTGATCTTTAATTAATTAATTTTGACTTAATTAAAGCTTAAATTACCTAAATAATCACTTAAAATTTAAGATAAATTTTCCTAAACCTTGATTTATCTTGCTGATAATACTAAACCAATTAATTAACACCTAGATCAGCCACATGGAAGAAAAAAAATATATTTGAAAAATAAAATTAAATGGTCAAACTTTCATATTATAATTATTCAACAACCAACCAAACTTTGACTAAAAATTTCAACAAAAATGAGCTTGTCTCTTTATCATGTTAGGTAGCTCAAAATTCACATGGACTGCTATATAAAATTTATATATTTTATTTATAGATAATTAATTATTTTAATTAGCTCAAATTAGACCTAATTAAGGTAAAGATATATTAAAAATACTAAAAATTATAGAAAAAATTCATGAAAATTATAGATAACTTATAAATAAGGTAAAAACATGTTCTTAACAATATATTAAGGAAAATTAATTTTTATGATGATTTTATGAATTATTTAGTATATATAACTTTAAGATAAATATGCAAAATTTGTCATTTTCATATATTAATCATTCAAGACAACTTTCCACCCTCTATAACTCTATTAGACATGTTTTTCAAACCTATAGGCTGCCAAAGAAGAAAAAAATAATATTTAAATAAATTATTAGTTAATTAATAATTAATTCTTAATAAAACTAGGAATAGTGTAAAATATCAAATAAAATATAAATAATTATAGAAAATTATATAAATTTTGTGAATACTTGTATTATATCTCTAATAATCTTATTATGATGTTTGAATAAAAAATAAGTCATTTACTAATTAATTAACTTAATTAAGATGAACTAGTATAAGCAAATTTACCTTATTTTGAATAATTAATTATTAAATTATATTTAAATATATTAAAATTTAATAAATGAATTTAAATCATTTCATTAACATTTTAGTATGTCTTTAAATGATAATTGAGAATTTATTAAATTATTTAGTGTTAGTTTTAATATTTGACTAATCAAATATGATATATAAATTATGAAATTAGTAATATTTTAATCCTAAACTTTTTCTATAAATAGCACCCCTCTAAACATCACTCCACACTTCATTCTTCTTGCCCAAAATCTATCAACACTCATAGCCATCATTTCTCTCTTCATTTTCTTTATTTTCACACAAAAATATTTACAAATTTTTAGCAAATCACCTCCAAATTATCACCTCTTCTTATCACCATCTAACTTCAACACTTCCCAGCCTTTATACATGAATTATAGCCCTTAGAGAAGGTTTAGAAAAGTTGAAGAAGTTGCTGGTCTAGCGTGGGTGTTGCTAAGTTTCTAAAGCTCCAAGAACAAGTAGGGATTTTTCTTTCACTAATAAGCTTCATGCATGATTTTCATATATGATGTTGTTATGATACTCAAAGTTTGTGTTTATGGTTTTAATATGTTTGAATGATTTAAAGATTGTGACATAAAATACTTAATCTATGTGTATATGATGTATATTTATTTGTTTACTTATATGGTTGAAAAGTATGATTTAAGATCATTTAAATTTTGATTATGCTTTCTTCAAATATTTCAATGTTGTCTAAATTTATTGAACCATGTATTTTCATTTAATAAAGTTTTGTGCACAAGTTGTGAAATTTTAAGGTAATATAGCTTGATTTTGACCTCATTATGTATTTGATCATAAAATATTTTTGGTTCATAAAAAGTGTTGTATTTAATTCATTATAATGAATGGATTTTAAACCTTTGAGCATGTAATATTTAGCTTGGTTTATGTGTTATGTTTATCTTGGACTATGGACCTTGGATTAGAAATATTTGACTTGAATATAAATTTATTAACATTAAGAAATATTATTTACAAAGATTTAAGTTAAGGTCCCATTAGGAATATAACATATAAACTAACTAGATTCATGCTTGAAGTGATTTCTTAAAGTTTGGGTATAATTTCAATTATTTATTTTTAAATATTTCTTAGATTTTATTGCTCTTTTATTTACCCTATGATTATATCTTTATATCAAATATTTTTTACTTATATTGAACATGTAAAGGTAATTTACCTACATATTTTCTAAAGATAGATTGGAAATAATTTTGGGTGTATTTAAGCTTAGAATTAATAACATATTATTACTTGAAAATAAATTATTATATGATGAAAAACTAAGTTAAGTATATTTTATTATAAAGGAAATGAATTTATAAAAATAGTGTGATTTGGTGCTTCAATAATAATTGTAAGAAATATGGGTTTTATGAGTATTTTAGGAATCCTATGATTGGACTTTATGTGTAAATATGAAAAAATCTTGTGGTCTATACGTAAATATGAAAGAAATCATGTAAATTTTATGTAATTTTCATTCTTTATGTATACTGTATGCACTATGTAAAATGAATACATAAATAAGTGACACTTCGGCCCGCCTTAGCGGATAAGGACTTGGTGTACACTTAGCTTCTGAGGCTAAACGACACCTTTGGCCCCGCCCTCACCAGGACTTGGTGTACGTTATAGTGATACCTTGGGCCCGCCATGCTAGCGGACAAGACTTGGTATTCACTTATCTGACTAGGGACGCCCAGCAATGAGAGCTCTCACAGATCTAATATGAAGTAAACCTCAGACTATAATCATTTGAAAAGAACATGATACTATAAAAGGGAGCTTACAGGAGACTCATGATTATTTATGACACTTCTTTTACTGAACTTTTATTATGAATGATATTGTGCACTTCTATCTTATTTGATATTAGTAAAATATAATTTGAGTTAATATAAAAGATTGCATTTTACCGCACTCCGTGTTATTCTTAGTATTTTTGGGATGAAATGGACTCCCTGAAACATCACCTTACTGGAGACTTCTCTCACCCCTTTCTTTTATGTTTCCAGATAGCATGGATCGTCATCAACAGTGAAATGGATGTAGCCTTGGACTTAGTTTCTAAATAATCAGATTCTATTATGTTTGCTAGATAGAATCTTTACTATCTGTTACCAGACTTTGGTTATGTTATATTGTTATATTAAAGTTTTCCTTAATGTATCTTGAATGTGTAATATGTATTACATCCTATGGATTGATGTTAGTAGTGAAGTATGTTTTTATAGATGATGGTTGTCTAAACTTGGGAACTACTGATTAACAAATAGTAGTAATATATTAGAAAAGAAATATTCTTTGTCATTTAAAAAATTACCTTTGGGTTGCTGAAGAAAGTGTATTACTGTAAAAGTGTGATTTGGAAAGGTTCTGCTAGGAAAGACTTGGTATTTAAGCGTGTCCATTGTGACCCATCTTTCCTGAATCTACAGATGCATGAATACAGTTGGATATATTATTCCAGAATAGAACTATAAATTAGAGATAATCATAGGTTTAAAAAAAAAAAGAGTTCTCGTAAAATTTTCAGATTTCAAGATAATAATATTATGTTAGCTAATTATTGTTTAAAATAATAATAATAATATTAAAACTTAATGTGGAAGAATTAAAGCTTAGTGAGGTGTTACACTGGGTGCCTCCTCAAATGTTCATGATATCGTTGGCATAACCGTCGCCAAGCATGCATCTTATTCTCCTTGCAGATTCTACTAAAACTCTCTACCTAAGACAAGTTTAGGTTTGTGGTTGTCTTTCTTTTGTCTTCTTTCACTACCAAAAAAAGTGTTGTTACCGACGGATTTTATGGTGTTACGACGACATTTTGAGTTACCAGAATTATCGACGAATTTTATCAACCGATAATAACGTAGTGGATAACTTTTACCAGATTTTTTAAAAATTCGATAAAGACAAATTTGCTAGGAAATTCGTCATCATGAAGAACGTTACTTGCGGATTTATTTTAGTTACCGATGGATTTTTCCATCGGTAATTTTTTCATATTTTATTTATAGACGGAAAAATCTCGGTAATATTTTATTTTCTAATTCACATTTTTTCTTAAATTCCTGGTGAAAAAAATTCTACTGATAATTTAAAACTAAAATCGTTTTTTAAAATCGATTTTTAACGAAAAATTCCATCAGTAATTAGAATTTATTGTTTGGTATATTTAATTTTATTTTTTTGTGTTTTATTTTACTAGCGAAAAAATCTGGTAAGTAACTTTTTTTAAAAATCATTTTGGCTTGTAATTTGAATATTCCCTATTTTTATCATTATATTTTATTTAAAGCTAATTATAAATATGTTTAATAATGAAAAGTTATTAAAAAATGCTTAATAAATAAAAACACAATAAATTTAAGTCCATGATGTAAAATAGATAAAGCTAGAAAGTCTACAACAAAAATATAAATAGTTCAACATAAAACAAATAAAGAAAAAATAATAACTCAGATAAGGAAAAGTCTAGGATCACCGTCACCATCATCATCACCATCACCATCACCATCATCATCATCATCATCATCGTGTCTGGTGAGGCAGAGGAGCCAGCCTACATCTTCTTCCACAAAGACACTATCTCTTTCATCATGTGTTTTCTTAATCTTGTCTCCTTCTCCTTCATCCTGCTTTCTTATTTCTATCTCCAAGGCCTTTTCCTTGTCCTCCATCTTCTTTTGCATCTCCTGAACTGGCGCCTCATCCGCATCCTTCTCCATAGTCTGCAGAACTCATGGTTCTTAAATGTGTAATTTAACCTAACAAATTCATTTAAAGTTTTCCAAATTAAAATTTTATTTAATTATAAATATCTCTCAACAAACCATCTTCTAAAAGTAAAACTCTTTTAAGCAAATAGTCTGTGCTTTAACTTAATAAAATTTCAGCACCTCACCCTTAGATTAACATTTCACTCTTTAAATTAAAAATAAAAATTTTGAGAATCTCCCCTAAACTAAGACATCCCAAAAAATTAATTTCAATATATACATATATCAACCCATCAAATAAAATTCACAATACAATCAAATAGTCTGCTCTTTAACTTAACAAAATTTCGCACTTCCCCCTTAGATTAGCATTCCACTTTTTAAATTAAAAAGAAAAATTTTGACAGAACCTCCCTGAAACTAAGACATCCCAAAAAAATTAATTTCAATATAAACATATATCTATCCATCAAATAAAATTCACAATACAATCAAATAAACATTTAAAGATCTTAAAACCATTCTTGAACACACCCCCTTATGACATCACAACATGCATATCCTGAATCTCGGCATACACAATCAATCTCCACAGCAAACAATGCAAATAAGTCGGAAGGACCTCTATGCCTTTCCCCCAGTCATGCAATCCCATTTTCCTACAACTCCGTCTTAGAAATCATAAGTCTCTATCCTAACAATAGAAGTAATTCAATAAGGAAAAAAGGTTACTTATATTACCTTAAAAAAGACAAGAGAATTATATTTTCCACCACAGAAATGTTCCAAGCCGACTTGACACTCTCGAACAAAATCAAATCCTGCTAAAGATGGAAAAGAATGATGAGAATATGAGCCCAAACTACTTAAAACAAATCAATAGTTTCATGATTCACATTTGAATTTTAATACCAAATACACTAAGCCAAGTTCGTTGTTCTAAAAATGATTCTAATTCAAAAGCTTTGAAATTACACAAATCCAAACTTGGTTAAACCAAGCCCCACAATTGAACAGATCCAAACTTCTTGCACCCAAATTAACAACAAAATATCAACCCAAACCATATCAACAAATAAACTATCCAAATTTCTTGTAATCACAATTAACAAATAAAAACCAAAATAAACCAAATATCAATAAGTAAGAGAAGCTAAATACACTTGAAAAAAAAAATACAAACGGTGTAGTGTATTTGGTATTACCTTCTTTGCAAAATAGCCTGCCGAGGGATGCGCCTCGGTCACGCTGGAGCGGTGGGGCCGCTGCGATCGCGGCTGTAGGCTACTGGGTGGACGATTGGATCGAGGCCGGGTAGCCTGCGCGTTGGGATCTAAATCAAGCCGGGTCGAGGGCCAGGTAGCTGGGAGCGCGGATCTGAATCCCGTTGGGTCGAGGCCGAGTAGCTCCTGCCGCACGGATCTGGGTCGCGTCTGGTCGAGGCCGCCACTGGGGTCGTGCAGGATCGGCCGCCCGATCCGCGGGACCGGGTCGCCGGGTCGCGTCGCGCTGCGCCGCTGGTTGCGCTCTTCGCTCATCCGCCGGTCGAGGGAACGAGGGCTGATCGAGGGGTGCGAGGGCTGGTCACGAGGTCGCCCGACGAGAGTAAGGGTCACCATCGCTCTGAGAGAAAAAGAGACCGAGGAGCGAGAGTGAGTTGTGAGTAGAGAGTGCGTAGAGAGTATAAAGTTCAAATTATCGATGGATTTATATTTACCGACGAAAAATCCGCCAGGAAATAAAAAACTTTTTTAAAAAAATTCTGCCAAAAATTCCAACGATAATGTTATTTTTTAAATAAATTTATTTTAGCAAAATATTTTCAACGGATTTTTTCCATCGGTAACATTATTTTCCAAGCAATTTATTTTAGGAAAATTTTTTAGATTTTTTCCAGGTAATATTATTTTCAAGTAAATTTATTTATAAAATTAGTTACCGGTGGAAAGTTTGTCCGTTAATTCATGGTAAACCGTTTTCAACAAAAAAAATTCCTATATTTTCAATTTATTGCGCTTTCGCCGATAAATCCGTCAGGAATACCGATGGAAATAATCCGTTAGTAAAATCCGCCGATAACCCACCGCTTTCTAGTAGTGTTTGCCTATGTATCAAAAGAAAGATTTGTATATTCATGTTCTGATTGGTTTTTGTTCGTATTTGGTGAAGTTTTGCTTTGGATTTGTTGGTTAGTGCACAATAGATGTTTGATGGAACGCCAACACCAATGCATAGTCATGTAAGGTATCTCGATGAGTTGGGGGTTCTCATGGCATTGATTTGGGTTCCTTAAATGGAATCTCTGGTGGCTTCATGCCCATTTCATTTTTGAGTTCACTATCAATGGTGATTTTGTGCTCTTTTATGTTCAAGTTTCATAATCAGTGAATCCTATGTGTTGTTATAAGTTGTGACGATAGTTGTGGTGATCTCACAATAGAAGGTTTTGTTTTGATCGATGAGTTATGTTCAATGTTATAACTTTGCAGGTTTGGGCTGCTATATTGATTGGTGGGTATTTTGGTTTTTATAAAATAGGTTGAATTGATATATCCTAATTGTACCCTAAAGACCCATTTAATATTATTTTGTGATCTATTGAGTTTGGGATTCACCATGTATTATTGGGTTTGGGCCCAATGGTGAGTGTGCTGGATGGTGTAAAGACCCAAAGTAACTTGGGTCTATGATGGACATGACCTAGTTACGTTATATTTATTCTTTGGGCAAGAACTTCACTCTAATCTAAATGCTTTTGATTGTGGTTACTCTATCGATGCATTGTCTGATATAGGAGGTAGAGAAGGAGTGTAAGACCTTATACTTGACATAGTTGTGTGTGTTTTCTCTTATAACGGAATTGGGATGAATTTCTGGGTAATGCAAATCAATGAGATATGCACATTTATTTGTTTATTGGTGTTTTAATTTCTACTATTTGATTTGTTAAATACATCCGAATCCCTTTATGTTGAGGAAATGACATTGACTAACTTCATGTGTTTTTGTTTTAGCCTTGGCAAAGACTGAGAGTTCAAAATATGAAAGGTAGCAACTACAATTTTATATTCGATTTTGTTGCCGAAGTTTGTTTCTCAGTTTCTTTTGTATGAGAGTTTTTGAAGTGCTGCCTTGTGATGTGTTAGGAGCTGTATTTGACTATTATGTTGAAGTCATCTTGTTTTCTATGATACCATTGTACTAATGAATACTTGTTGTTCTCCTCTACTTCTCTCATCGAGAGTTAAACACTTTTAATTAGCGGGAAAAAAAAACTTAAGATTTGTAGAATTGTAAATTATCATTTCTTGTTATAGAGAAAAAGATTAGTTTGTGTTTGTTTAAGTTTAAAATATATTGTTTTTATCATAATTGTCAATATATGGGTTATAACCCATGAACCAACCCTGATGGGTTGGGTTGTTCAATATACAACTCATTATAAACCTGGATTAGATTAACCTGGCACACTTCCGTTCTCCCTTTAGCTTTTAACTTTCATTTTTAGTTTTTAGCTTTTACTTTTTGAAATGAAATACTGAAAATTCTAAAGGTTATAAATTTCAGTTTTCAATTTTTATTTACAGTTTTCAATATTTTACTTCATAAAATCCTGAAAATTAAAAAATTAAAAATAAAAATTAAAAATTAAAATCAAACGAGCCTTTAACCTGTCAGTTATAAGGGTTCGAGCAATTCAGGTTGAGCCCGGCCCATATTTAAAAAATAATAATAAAATGCAGCACTTTTTGTTGTTGGGCCATCGTCCCACTCCAAGTCTCGAACGTTAACCTGCCCCCTTCTTGTACCGTCACCCCACTGCCCCCTTCATCTTGCCGCCACCGTATCAGCCCCTCATCTCACCGTCACGTCATCCCCTTTGGTCGCGTCCTCTCCCCTCCCACACTGTCAACCGCCACCCCAGATTTCACTAGTTGTGTCCATGAATCTTCTCAACTGTGGCAACAACGACGACACAAGTTCGACAGTCCCTTAGCGTAGTGCTTTGTGACAATCATTCGCCAGCCTTTGGCGTTGTGTGCTCCTTTGCGCCTCCCAATCTACTTCGCCGTGAAGCAGGAAACCAACATGGTCACCGCAAAGCCACTTCTGAAGCTTCTAGTTTTCTTTTCTATTCTTTTTCTTCTGGATTGATTGTAGTTGTTTGTTAATCATTTTGACTGCCAATGTTTTATTATTATTATTATTATTTCACGGTGGATTGTTTAAAAATTTGATTGTACTTTTTTATTATTTGATTTCAAGTAGCTGTTTATATAATATCTATATATATATATATAGAATGAGTAGTGTTTTTTTGTTTGACTCACTACTAAATGAACCAACCGGTATTAATTCATCTCATATTATGTCAACTTGACGGCTCTAGTATTTATGTGATAACTCTTGCCCTTTACGTAGAAGCTTTTCAGGTTGGAAATATTAAAATTGATTTTTTTTTTGTTTTGAATTGTAAATATTGCATAGATTTAGTCTTTCTTGGAATTTTTGTTATTGCATGACATACCTTTATTTTTCTTCTTTGTTATAAGGATGATTACACATATTTTGAATCCTATTTTATAGGTATAAGAGCCCTTGATGGGTTGGAAGGAAAGAAAGCTTCATTTTTCTCAAGTTGGAGAATAGACTCACTAGGATTGAGCCCAATGGTCAGGCTCAAGCTCAGTCATGAAACAAAGAGCAAAACTTTCTGGCCTCATAGGAACACTCAAGCACGACCCATTGGGCTCGAGAATGGCGGCAAATTATGCATGCAGAAAACACTGTGACGTGATGTTGACTCGATGGAACTTAATCGTAAAGGGTATTTGAGGTTTTCTGAACAAAATTAAGTAGACTTTTGGACTATTTTATGAACTCTAAGAGTTTGGATTTTAGGAAAAAATAGAGGAGGGAAAGAGTTGTAATATAATTTTATACTATAAATCCTCTCATTCCCTCCATTTCGTTAAAATATAAATTCACAAACATATTCTAAGAAGAATGATCATGGAGAGCCTGGGAGACAGTGATAGAAGATGGCTTCAAACTAGGGGGCAAACATATTTACCAAATAAATTTTAAAATACTAATATGCAAATGAATAATTTTATGTATCTCATTTTAGCAATTTTACAAATATGTATATTTATAAACATATAATAAATCAATTTAATCCAATTTGTAATATAATAAAAAAATGATACTATTAATATTGTAATATAATATACACCTTGTAGCAATTTTACAAACAAAAATGCTTTTAATAATTTCATCCAAATAACATCGTTTTGTCAACCATTCAAATAACATTCATTTTGTCAAATTAGCGTCTAACATCAAATATTCTCAAATATAAATTTGCAAACTTCAACTCAAACATATACAAATAAATTTGCAAACTTCAACCCAAACATTAGAGTGGTTATTGTCACTCCTATATGTTTATTGTCACTCCAATTGTATTAAATTTTTTATTAGTTTTACCATACCACCCTTTAGAAAATAGAATCAAATCATAACTTTGGTTTTGGGATGATTATTAGTGTCTGATTAATTTTGAATCATCATTTGATTACATATTCCATTTTTTTCAAAAAAAAAAAGAAATATCTACAACTTAAAGAAAGAATCACACTATCATCATCCTCTCTGGAAAGAAATGGGAACATTGAAAATTAAATTTGGTTGTTTTACGGTGACCAATACACAAAGAAAAAGAGTTTATAGCTATTACAATTTACAAGTATTGATAATCAATATATTTGATACACTTAATTAAATGTAAATATTTTTTATCTTTTATTAAATCAATATTTAAATAATATGATATTGAGTAATTTTTGAAAAAATAATAAATAAAATGAAAAATAATAAAGATGTATTAATAAATCGTGGTATAGAAGTATGTGTCTTATTTTGTAATATTTAGCATTTTATAATTAAAAAATTTAAGTAAACAAATAATACCATGGCTCATTACTATTGACTAATAATTTTAACCATAATTTTTGTTTGCTATCATTGTTCTCAAAAAATATTATGATAATTTGATATATTAAATTAACTACTTATCCACAGAAAAATTTAAAAACACTATTTTTTTAATCCATTATTGATCAGTATAGAGGCTTAATTATTTAATTTCAATTAAACAAATTATACTTTACATATTTCCAAATAAACAAAAAAGTAAAATTTAAAACCATGGATAGACACACTTTTTTGTCTTTCAATGTACTATTCATGGCACTGCACCTCAATTAAATATATAACTAATTCAATGAACTAAATTATTTTAATTTTTAATAATAGCGATGTCGAATAAAAAAATTTATAGTAAAAAATAAGTAACCGTTGATAAATCCTAATATTATATGTATGTTTAATACTTTTGAAAATTATATAAATGCTAAATGATAAAAATACTAACATGTATGCTGCATATTATGATTTAGTAATTTATACTTTTTATTATTAATTTATACTTGTTATTTTTTAAAAATAGTCAGTACTATATTGTTTAGATATCTATAATTTTAAGAATTTTTTTAACAAAACAATTCAATAAACATGTGGTTATACTAAATATATAAAGTTTAAATACCTACAATATATAGTGATTATATAAAAATGAGATATCTATTAAATATTTTAAAATAATTAAATTATTTTTTAATTAAATTAACAATAGTAAGTGTTGAAAATATTTTTATGATTAATAAATAAGTTATATTAATTATTCATATAACTAGGAAACAGGAAGAATAATTTGATAAAACTCAATAAAAATTTAGTGTAATGAAAATGACAACAGACGTATAAAAGTAGCAACAGCCAATTCCCCAAACATATACAAAATAGTTGCATTGTACTTGTAGTGCGCGCTACGGAATCATTATTTGCTTTCACAGGGCATAGAGTTTTCTCTGGGGTAGAGTGGGGGACCTCGAGTTTCCTCTCTCGGGTAGAGTGGGGGACCTTAAAGCTAAAAAGCTGGAATGGAAAATGTTAAGAAAATTCTTGGTGTAAATTACTTTTTTTGCCCTCACATCTTTTATACTAGTAAAGTGAAAGAAATTAATAAAGTAAGCAAAAATTTTAACGGATCGTGTGTATATATATATGGGGACAATTTTGATGCGTTAGTGGGTGGCCCATATCATATGTCATTGATCAATCAGTTCAAGGAGTTAAATCTAACATATTTCTCCTCTTTTTTTATCTTAAATTACCTTCTGAACTTTATTGGATCTTGATTAATTGAGTTAAGTCAATCATTTAGCATCATCAGATGACGTTTTCTAAAAAAAATATTAATGGGAAATTGCTAAATTTTTAAATACTTTAAGAGTAAGAGAAAATATTTGATATATATCATTTCTTTACTAATATATCAACTATTATATTTATTAACATATAATTTAAAGAAAATAAAAGATAATAATAATATATAAAACTAATGCATTTATAAATGAATGGTACAAAACAAAGCATATTTCTCTCAAGCATTAATTATATGAGTTGTATTATTTATCCTCATTGTGTATGAATTTCATTAAATGAGATATGGACTCATTCAAATAGGGTTTATACCACATCAAATGATGAATGGGTTGAATCAACATAGTGTCTAATACATAATTAATATGAATAATATTTTTCTAATCACGTGTAATTTCGTATTGGGCAAAAAGCAAAATTTCGTTAACCGTTTAAATAAGAACAGAAAATTGTAGAAATAATCAGCTGTTTGGCTAGAGTTTTTTAAAATTGTTTTTGGTTTTTAAAAGTGAAAAAACAAAAAACCTTTGTTTCAGCCCTTTTCAAATCACATTTTAAAAACAAAAAAACACAACACTCATTTTAAAAACGGAAAACACAAAACGGTTTTAGATTGTTTTCTTGTGTTATTGTTTTGAAAACAATTGAAAACGCGGTGTCATATTTGTAATTATGTGAACTTATTGTTCTCTTCCATTGTTCGACTCCTTCAGTGCGTGTTTTGGGTTATTTTTTCTTAAGCCTTCCCAATCTTGAAGGAACAAGCAAACACCAAGCTCCCATCCATCCAAGCAAGCAGCTCAGCGAGAGCCTCTCGCGCAACCTCCTCCTAATGCGCTCCCTCTCTGTCCACCCTCAGCGAGCAGAGACACCCACGAAGCCCGCGACTTGCTCCCCCAGCGAAGCTCGTGACCTGCTCCCCTCGAAGCTTGCGACCTACTCCCCTCCGAAATCTCCCGCGACCACCAAACACGATCCGCGAAGCTCCTCGCGACCAGCTTCTTCGTGATGAAGCTGATCCCGACAAGCTTCGTGGCCCAAGACCTCCGCCACCAAGCTCCTCGGCGACCCAAGACCACGTCTCCGCGCTTCTATCACCCCACCCACCAAGTCCCGTGACCTGCGCTCGAAGACCCATCCACCGTCCTCCTCCTCCACCATCGTGAGTCCTTCCTCTCTCTTCTCTTCTCCTTCTCTCTTGATATACCCAAACATTGATCTTTGTTTTTATGATTAATTGGGGTTTTGATATTTGTTCATGGATCTGAAATTGAATCTATAATTGTTTGATTCCTCTTATATGTCAAGTGACTAGGATTCAATGATTTGTTGTGTCGGAAATTATTAGATCATAGCAAGAACATGATTGCTTAAAGGGTTTTGCTATCTTACCTATATGGTCTTTCATGGTACTTGATTAAAATTGACATTTAACTAGTTTCATTAGGCACACTGCTATCTTGCATAGTAATTTTGATAGCATATCACATTCCATACTTGCATGTTCCAATCACTACTTTTTGAGGAGATGCTAAATGTTCATACTTGTAGGTACCAATTTTGGCCCATTTATATTTGTTCTTTAATCCAAATCACTTCACATTGTTATATCTTTAATTGACTTTCCCTAGTTAAAGAAATTCATTATAGGATGAGGAGGCATGAAGTGATTGTTGGCTCCTTTGTATTGCTTTATACTTTGACCTTACAGATATTTCTCTTAATCCTATCTTTTAAGTGGAGTCTTGGTGGAGGTTGTTGGTTTTAAGCAATTACTACTTGGCATATGGACTTGTAGCTAGTGACTAGATAAGAATTGTTTATAATGGATTGAAAGAGCCTATAGTGCATTTTACCTCCCCTCCTTAAATTTTGATAGGTATTTTATTTCATTAAGCTGTAGTGTAATCCTTTATTTTTGTAATTGATGGCATAGGCTTTAGAAACTGTGTACAATAATTTCTGGTGGATACCAAACATGAAACTGTTATATGATTTTCATTAATAGGACTCAAATGCGCAATGTTTTTCTCAATCTCTTAGTGGTCCAGCAAAATGCAGCATTTGTGCAGGTGTTAAGCCTCCAATTTTATTAGGAAGAATAGAATGAGAATGAGAGAAAACTGATTAATTACTCATTAACTTCAAATACATATAAATAGGCAATGTTATGTAATCTCAGCATATACACTCACATGTTCTAATGAGAATTTAGAGCTTAAGAATTTTGGTTGTTGCTAACTGTATACAAGTTGAAAAGAAACAGCTAGCATATGTTTTTCTAAGATGAGTTAATGCCCTTAACATGGTGATTTCAATTAATTTGTATCAAAGACTTGAACTCCAGCACCAACTTCATTGCTATTGTTAATTATTTTCATTTAGTGTGAAATCTGCGATCAATATCTATATCTATATTAATGCTATAGATACATATGTGTTAGGACAAGGTTGTTAAATTGTTGTTATTGTTGTTATTGTTGTTGTATTATTGTGATGTAGAAAACCCAATAAATGTTCCTGACAAAACCAATCTGCAAAGGGTTGGAGATGCTCATTCTTTTGATGTGGCTGAATTTGTGGATGAACCTGGCCTTTATTTGGCTGTTTTGATGCTTTGGGCTTAAAAACTAAATTAGATACATAGAAGTAAACAATTTGGTTGGACTTTTTATGTCATTTTCTCTTTATGACTTTGTATGACCTTGTATGTCAGTTGAAGCCTCTGTGAAGGAATTATATCCCACAATCCAGGGTAGCGAAGAAACCGTGAAGACACAATCAATTCAAAAGAATGTGCAAAAGAAGTAGGCGGCGCTTTTGAGAAGCTTTCACAAGGATTAGATCTTTTTGCAAAGGAAGTGGATAGTTTTTTCCAAGTAGTTTTGATAGCGTGACGCCTTGTTGTCTAATCTAAGGCCAGAAAACTGTAAATGACCGTGTCCCTAGGCATAAGGTAGATTAGAAAGTAGTCCACTAAACATGTAAAAACTTACTGTATACTGATGGGTCTAGGTGTGAGGGTTTTTGTGTTTCTAGGATTGATATAGAATATGATCTTGTTTGGTTTGTTATAGTTTAGGTAGCATGGGTTATAGTTTATATCAGTGTTGTTGAGATACTATGTAAATGTGGGTTGTTTTGTGTAATGTAACAGTTATATATATATATTGGAAGTTTTATTGCGCTTGAGGAAGTGAGTCAAGTAAACTCGTGATATTTTCATCTTGATTTATTAATAGATCAATAAGTTAAGCTCATGAGTCGATTTGAGTTAATGATTTGAGCTTATTTATTAAATGAGCCAAGCGTAAATTTTATTATGTTTTGGAGTCTTGAAAGCAAGATTTCCCATTTTAAGGCGAATGCCGCCATATAAGCCTTATAGGCAATGGTTTATTGTCATAGCATGTTGTGTAATTCATAATAGGATTGACTGATGAAGCTACAAAGGAAATGGCAAGATATCGTGACCAAATTGCAAATTGAATGTGGCTAAAAGAAAATCATACATAGCTTAAATGGATTTATAAATATAAATTGACATCAAGTTGTGTTAAGACTATTTTTAGAATAGGAAGTTGTATTAAAACTTTATTTATTAAGTATGTATGGAAAATATTATCTATAAAACATAATAGTTAAAATTTGTCATTTATAGTAATGCAATTTACCAAACAATTTTTTGTTTTATTAGTTTTAAAAGTTATTTTTTAAAACAATTATCCAAACAAGTTTTCTTTTATCATTATAAAACTGTTTTTGAAGTTAAATTGCCAAAAAGTTTTCTGTTTTTTTGTTTTTAAAAATTGAACTTGAAACTTGTTTTTTAAAAAGTTTAAAAAATTTAAAACAAAAACACTTCCAACAACCCCAATGTATTGCTGTTAGGATGTCATAGTTAGAGGGCCCATAAGAATCTAACATGAAATAACTGAAATGTATTATAGCATCTTGTATTAGGGGAAAATTTAAGAAAACCGCATCATAATCTTCTAGTACGATCACTCTATGAATATCTTGATTATCGCCTAATCACTATCACTCAACAAAATATCACATCGCACAAAAATGAGGGGTCTTAAAAAACTCTACCATTATTATCATCTACTCGGCTCTTATATTCATATATGGTGATAGTGTGATACAGCTTATGAATCAAACCAAAACAAAGATGCGTTAATTAGCTAGATTCTTTTCTTGCATGTTCTGGTGCTTTTGGATTTTGTGAAGAGTAATTGGTGGCTAATCAAATCTTTCATTGGATGGCTCGAATGAAAGAGTTATTGTAAAATGAAAATGAAAAATTGATCATTGGCTCATAATTTGACAAGCTAGCTAGGCTAGGCAGTGAAGGATGGGGCTATCTGGCGAACCGGATATGATATTGACACAAGGCAAAGATGAAGTTGGCAGTGGGTTTGGTCACTGATTTCA
Organism: Dalbergia oliveri; assembly: GCA_030441495.1. Classification (NCBI taxonomy): domain Eukaryota; kingdom Viridiplantae; phylum Streptophyta; class Magnoliopsida; order Fabales; family Fabaceae; genus Dalbergia; species Dalbergia oliveri. The sequence continues at coordinate 24,559,901 of JAMLFY010000005.1, read as the reverse complement.
GCAAAGTATCAATGATATTCTGAACGCAGGGAGTACAGAACATCATGTGGTAAAGGAAAAGGAATCGTATTATGATCTGCAGCTCACACGCCAACTCATAGTCTTCTTCTCTTGCATCTCTCAATCCTCATTTTCAATGTGTTATGGCGGCCGGAGGAGTTGAATTTTACTCACGATGCCTTGGAAAATGACAATTTTTGAGCACGAATGCACGATCCATTTTTTTTTTCACATTTAGTGGAAAAAGTAGAGTAGACTTGCAAAGTAATCCTACCAATTTTTTAGGGGAAATATTAGTTCATAAGAAATAAAACTGACAATTTTGATGATTAATCTTTTAAATATTAGATAATTTAATCCAGCTCTTAAGAAATATTATGACATATCGTTAAATAGTTTATGTGACAATATTACTTCTTTATATGTCATTATTCTAATTATTTTTATTACAAATATAATGTGGTATCGTTGGATTTAGAGTTTATTTATAGGTAAATTTGGGGATGAAATAAGACGAAATTGAATTTTGGGACATTAGACTGACACCATTTTATTAATGAATGTGAAAAGATTATGGTGTGAAGAATACTAGTGCCACGTCACAGTAATTAATATAGAGATTTGATTGACAAAAATCTAAATATCAAATTGTCTAATATTTTAAAAGGTTTTTCTTAAAAATTAATTTATCGGACGCAAAAATGGAAAGAGAGTTTATTAAAAAAAATTATTATTACTCAAAAAAGAAGAATAAGATGATATTTGCTTAAAAAATTTAAAAAAAAATAATGAGTAAAAACCATAATTAAACATCAAAACCCACAATCCAATAACTAAAATTCAGTTAATTATTTAAACGATTCAACACTTATTCTTAATTTTAGGTGAAGTTTTAAATTTGAGTCTTGTATGAACAATAAAAATTCGGTTTAAATTAGATTAATTAAAGGCCAATCATATTCAAATATCTTTGGTTTAGAAAAAGAGAAAGAAAGTCTCACAATCTATTAAATGAGGGCTTGAGATAGAGTAGAGTAGTGGCCATTTATTTCCTACGTATAATAAAGACCCCATAGGTACCAGAGAGTGACCTCACACTTTTAATAACATATGCGCTGCAGTGTAAAATCATGGTAGAAATTCTCTGGCTCTAAATGGTGGTTTATTTTCTGTTTTTCTGGTTTTTTTTTATCATATAAAGAGATAAAAATCAGATTAGATTTAAAAATTTAAGTTATCAATTATATGATATATATTTTTTATGTGTCAATAAATAATTAGAAGAATAGGAAAGATAATACTATTTAAGGTTAGAAGATTTCATCCAAAAAATGATCTATTTTGTCTCCTGCTCATGCAATAGGTTTCCCATTTTTTTCTTGTTTTTTTTTTTTCATTTTCACTCGCCTATACACAACAATAATGAGATTTCATGGGTTATTTTATGAAAACAAATCCCAACCTTCATCCTAGCATTCCCCCATGGTTTACTATTTATTATATTGTATACAATCTCTCCAAGTGCGTGCTAAATTTCAAATAGATGAGGATAATGATATAGCGCCCATTTAGATAAGTGACAAATGAAGACCAAAAAAAAAAAAAGCATATCAATTTCCACATAATTAAGGCAAATGATACCTTTGTTAGGATTTTGATTGGCAAAGGAAATATAAATTCTCAACTTTTAGATTCTACTTGTGGGGCATCAAATAAGATATAGTGCATCACATACATATTAAGTATCTCAGTCATATTTATGTAATGTAATATATATATATATATATATATATATATATATATATATATATGTGTGTGTGTGTGTTGGGGGTTAATCAGTTTGATTGCACATTTTGAAATTTTTATCTACACTTATTAAATGTGGTAAATTCTGGTTATGCATGATAGCTTTAGCCCATTTTCTATAATAGTTTTTTTTGGCAAAAGGATGGATTTTGTCCTTTCCTCTCTACACGTATTAGCATTGAGATGTAGTGTTGACCAAATGGTCATAATATGTTTGTGTTTCCTACCATCTAAACAAACACACACACATTCATATGAGGAACGCTTATAATTTAGGTTTAGACACACTGAAGATTTAATTTGCCTTCCCCTACTTCTTAGCCAGATGAAATATAGTAATATTTAATTTGTTTAAAAAAAAGCCGGAAATGAGGAAAAAGATTAAACAAAAATCTTAATTTTGTCTTGATGTGGTGTGGCTAAATTGACATTGAGATGTTAAGCGTGCAACAAAATGGTAGGATTAAAAGCAACAGCGACACACATAGGGGAGTTTGGTAGTGGCATGTATAGGCAATAATTGAAAACATTAAATAGAGTTATAGACCTGCAGATATACCTTCAAAGAACCTAATCCGTAGCTATAGCAACATGCAGTGCATGGATATGCCTCTTTCACTATTCTATTCTTTTGTGTTTGTGGTTTTTGTTTCATTTGTGTGCTGTCTATTTGTGTTTGCAATTTGGTGTAGTTAATTCTCACTGCCATAGACACGACGCACAAACAGGACTCAATAAGCGACATGACAACATACCCATAGCGAAATTTAAGCAAAACCCAGTATCTTTTTGGATCTTACATATGCTTTCTTTAGCAAAACTGTAGGGTGACTCGATCGGTAGGTGCAACGTTCAATCTGACTACGCACAGTTATTATCCTTTGACGTATTATTTATTTATTTGAAATTATATATATATATATATATATACCTGCCAAATCTTTATTTTGCGTCTGAGTTCTGACACTAATTAACAAACTATCATCTGAACACAATAACAAGACCAAGTACACATTAATTAATCATCTAGTTCGCACAATACATGCAATTTGCAATTTCGATGAAACTGTAAAGGTAATTTTGTACTGCTTATGTTACAATCAGTATCTTATAAATTGATTTTTTTTATACCTTAATTAACAATGTCGCTAGATCGTTAATTAAACTAAAATGTTACATTGTTCTCAATGTTCCTGTGTCTACCAAGCCACAATGCAGTGTAGGAAAAGTTTGTTAGACCAAAAAAAAAAAAAAAAGTAACATAGGGTGCAAAATCAGAGGTACGTTTAGTCCTATCGTCCTTATCTGTTAGCTTAATTGCTCCTTTGTGGTTCGTACCGACAAAATAAAAATGATCAACATACTACTAAATAAGTGGTAAGTAATTTAATCTCACATAAGTATGAATACATAGGTTTGAATCCCAAAAACTATATTATTGAGAGAGGAATAACTTTGAATGTTCTATTTTTGAAAATTAATATCTCCCACAATTTTATTAATAAGAAAAAATGAACGTGGTTGAGGGTTCATTGTCAAAATGGTCTCCACCCTATACAACCCTAATATATGTGTAGGCTTGTAATTAATGCATTTTTCCCCTCTCATCGTGTGAGGTTAAATCTAGGGTTGTTGCTATTCCTGAACAATCTTTTTCCGGCAGTGTTCTTCAACAATTTGTCTTTTGTTTGCCCCCACACTGAAAAACTCTTTCCTTTATAAAATGAAAAAAAGATAAAAAAGAGAGAGATATGAATCATTTCCACAGTTGAATACGATGAACATAGTATATTATAGGCATATATTTTGACTTCTGTAGAAGTAATACAAATTTTCCCATCTCTTTTATAGAATTATTCTACGTGGTATACAAATCAATAATTTGCACCGATATTATCAGTATAAATTAATGACATTTCGTTTTATTTCATTTTCTAAATTTATATTGGAAAGAAAAACTCAACCCTCGTATTGTCTATTATCACATATACATGTTTGAAGCCTACTATGATGCAGCCAAATTTAAGCTATAGTTAAATGCTACACGTTTGGCTTGAGCTAGGGATATGACATTCTCCCTAGTGATATTCTCACCACATAAAAATAAGGCCTCGAGACTTCAAGTCACTACTATAACTTGGGATTTGATCAGCATAGTGATATTATTAGAAATTTATTGGTTCGATATAAGGGGATAAAAATCTCTTGTTTCCAAATTGTATCATTTTCACTGTCTTACCAATCATTTCTTATCAATACGGTGGCAGAAGTAACAACATGGTGGCAAAACCTCTTGAAGGCATCATTAATGTCGTACATAATTATGCAATAGGGAGGATGTATATATGCTTGGCTAGTTATGTGCTTTTGTTTGTCTACTTTTATCTTCTTCTGTAACTGAAAAAAAAATCACTTCTTATCATGTGAAAGATGAACATTTAATAGCATTTAAAATTTTAAAACTATTACTAGATATATATTACTTATCTTTCATGTGGCAAAAAGTGGTTGGGGAACAAAAAAAGGAGAGACGTGTACATGATTTGTATCTCATATATCGTAACATGATATTTCTTGGGATTCATTACTATATGTTGCTATAATGTGATGAATGGACATTAAAAATCACAATTCACATGGCAGACTTTGAGCCCAGGTGCTAATATGATTAAATATGTGTTGGATTGGTTTATTGGTAGAACAAGACAACCTTTTATGAAAAGGGAGAATCGCCACTTTAACTCCCAAAAGATATATTCACCTTGGTTCTCCAAAGATTTATCCCCTTTGACAAATGTACCCAAATATCAACTAAAATCTGTTTTAGTTAACAAAATTGAATATTTCAAGGCTTACTTTGTCAAAGATATGATCTTTTGAGGGGATAACGTGGTGTTTCTACACTGCCAATTTGACATAAAAGAGACTACTTTGTCAAATATATGATCTTTTAGGGATAAAGTAATGGTTTTTTTTTTCATAATTTTAAAAGGTTCAAACTCTTAAAGATATAAGCAAAAATAGTACATCGTCAACCACTCTATGAAACACAAAACTAGAAAACATGTTCAAAACTTACGAACCTTACCACCCAAAAGTGAAAATAGATGAGATTCAATGCACAATAAAGCCATGCTCAAAACACATGTAACGTCACATGAATCTCCATAGTGAGAAGCACCTCTTAGCTCTACAAGAACACTTTGGGTGTATATATAGCAAATTTCACCAATGTCTAAACCACATGATAGAAACACACCAAATGGCACCAGCAACACGAACACAAATGAGAAAGCCTATAGAGAGCGTCGATCTTAACAAAACTAAAACCAAAGCATCATGGTAGAGAACAAAATAAATATGAACCAAATGCTATCAAAACCATCAGAAATCATAAAATTAGATCAGATAAATCAAGGAGAAAGAGAACACATACATTGCTAGTGCAGACACCAACAAGATTTGAAACAAATCCTTATGTCAGCTCAACAACAATAACACACTCATACGAAGAAAAAGAAAACAAGACATTTTCAACAATAGTGAGTTCACCATCCTCATTATCAGAAGAACCATGCATCGCCCTAAAACTATGTCTAGAAAGAGATGAGGCAGCTGCACGAGATAAAGGCAAAGCCATGACAAAGAAACCAAAGCCTTTCCAATGAGAACAACAACAACACATGAAGAAAATGAGCCCTCTCCACCATAATCGACTTCACCAACACTACAATTGGATCTAACGCATTAAGATTGTTGCTATAAAAAGTTCCAGAGCAAGAAGAACATATCTTAAAAACGGATCTAGCAAACCAAGGAACCATATGTATCATAGAGTAGAAAGAGGGGGTGCCAAGATATGAGGCAGATGATGTGAGCCACCTCGAGAAAAGCTAGATTTGTCAGCCATAATGGTGAAGGATGATTGCTAAAAGAGAGAGTGTGCTAGATTGGAAACAAAGGAATCTACCAACACTAGATATTGAGCCTCTCTAGAGAAGAGCTCTAGATACAATGGTGTCGCTATTCACTATAAAAGGCTACCGCTGCTAACGGTAGTTTTGATGCCAAATCCCTTATGGAGAGAGCAAACAGAGAAAGAACATGGAAGAACCACAAGAGGGATATGAGGAAATCGGGAAAGAAAGTTAGGTATCAGGAAGATTTGGGAAGGGGAAAGGGGAAGAGAATGGGGCACACCATCAGAGAGCAGGTGACAGAAGCCTCCCTTAAAACCCTAAGGCTAAAGAATAGAGGAAACTAGAGCGTCAAAAGGTAAGAAATTAGATTATATAAAAAATCATACATGAGAGGCCACCGACTAAAATGGTGGTTCTATAATGCCAATTTCATATAAAAACATGACACATAATCATCGATGTTAATGAAAATAGAAACCAGTTGATGATTCGGTGAATTTGTCAAATGATATGTATCTTTAGAGGGTCACAAACAAATATAGTTTTTTTAAAGAGTTGTAAGCAATTTAATCTTTCAATGACCAAAGTGTTAGTTCTCCTTGTAATAGTCCCTTTACTATCCGCCCCATATATATATATGTGCGTGTGTGTGTGTGTGTGTCTTAATGAGACTAAACATAGCTGAGCGGATGACTATTACCTCATATTATCCTATCAAATTCTAATGAAAATAATAAGAAGTTCCTATTCTTGATATACAAACTGTCATGACTCGACTTGGATCATGGGCACATGAAGGATCTCATCCCACATAAGCCTCGTGATCGCTTGCCGTACTATATGCATATTTTAATCATAAAATACATTTAATTCATAATTCCATCTCTGTATGAACCACTTTTTTTGAACATCATCATCATATAAAGCATTTCATAAACAAACTCTAAATATATATCTCTATAATATAAAATATATGAGTTACTCTATACAAAATAATCATGAGAACTGGAGCCATTTAATTACAAAACAATCATGATAAACAATGCAAATCTATCTCTATGGTCTGGACCTTGCCCATCATGACACTTGGAGCACTTTATATCAATAACAAAAGAGATACTTCACTCCAAGTGAAGCTTACTGATAAGAGGCATTTATGCTACTTATCTTACTGCCAAACATTAGCTTTTTGCATGAGTTTTACTGAGTTATTGATGTGATTAATAAGGATTTTAATTTATTCCTCAATGTATAATTTTCATAGAATTATTGACTTTTGCACTGATTTAGGAATAATTTATAAGTACATCCTGCTACGTTTGACTTGTCTCTTTGAGTATAGTTTTATACACATAAGCTTTGGATCAAGTGCAAAGTATCAAGAACAAGGCTGGGAGCTCTTTAGAAGAAGCTTGGAGCAAAAAGGAAGAAAAAGCGTGGAAGCTCACATTCGAGTGAGTGTTGTAGCGCTTCAGAGTGACAACTATTAATTTTTTGGCCTCATCATTCCGGTGAGCGCCAGCACTCATTTAGCGCTGAGCACTCTGTAGCAAACTTATAGGTCATTAATCTATTTTTAGGCCTCACTTTGACCCATTTTAAAGAGTAGTCTATATAGGACTGACACAGACTTTTACCTTAGTTTTGGACTCACTTTTAGGTTTTCACTTTTAGTTGCTATTATTTTTAGGTTCCTTCTTATCTTCATTGTTGTAATCCTCCAGAGATGGAGGAGTATATTCTTTATTAGTATAAGGGTTTTTGGATGGATTGAGATGATGTTTGAGACCCTTTTTTATATTAAATGTATTGGTTTTCTTAATGTTCTGAGTTCTATTCCTCTAATCATTGTCGTGATTGCTATAATCTTTATTGGGATAAGTAAATTGGCGATCGTCATTTAGGAAAACTCTTTGGTATAATTGAAAGATTTATTGGTTTATGTTTTAGGGAGAACATTAGAATTAACTTTTTAATTGGCAATTAGGCTATAGCAATTAGTTCATTAAATCAATGTGATTTCTAAATAAATTGAGATATTGTTTATTAGTTATTTGCACTGATCAAATTCTAGATGTCGATCAATCAATAGTAGAATTATCAGTAATTTATTACTAATAGCAACCAATGAGTTTAATATTTGGTCAATGGTAATTAATTTCCAATCCTAGAAATACCTTGCACTAGTGCCTTCTTCACTATTGCTATTATCTCGTTACTATTATCTTTTGATTTTAATTGCTATAATTTTATTCTTCAAAACCCCTAAATTCCCAACTAAGTATTGAAGCCTCCTTGAAGACGACCTAGGTTGTGCCCTTTACTACATTTTTTGTGCAACTTTGCATTAAAATAAATTTCTAATTTGAGGAGGTAGGCGACAACCTCCGTTCACTCACCAACTAAAAGCCCTACTTCAGGGAGGAGGTGCTGAGAGGAACCCGTAGCAACTAAAATATCTAAAAAAAGAGGAGGGGTGAGTTTTATCTAAAACTGAATGAATGAATTCTCACTTGTAACCTCCTTCATGGGACAAAAACAACAGGATGCATAAAATCATGATAAGAATAATAATAACAATAGTAATAACAACAACAATAAAATAAAACAAGCTCTAAAGCATTTTACATATTGACATGTATATATATATTGAATCAATCCTAACTTTCATCTGCATTATCAGTTCAGTACTCTAAATGCAATAATTTTATATAAATAAATATAATAACTATTTCTATCAACTGAAAAAAATGCTCAGTCTCTTACAAACATGAGCTTCTATCAGGAATCTTATGGTCTCTGCGACCTTAACTGTCAAAGGGTTGCCTCCATGGCGTTTACGGGTTTGCCTCCATGATTGTTTATTGATATTGCCTTCATGGTTGTTTAATACTATTGCCTCATGGCGGTTAAATAAATCTCATCATGCATAACTTAACAAAAATAAATAAAATCAACAATACTAAAATTTCATAACTAAAGGGTGGGTGTTCAGTCTTTGCGAATAAGAGCCCTAAATTCTTAGTACTTTGAAAGTTATAGATTCATATAACTTTAATAATCTGACTTTAGCATAATTGTGACGATGACAATCATGCCCAAAGGATCACCTGGTTGTAGACATTCCAATTTCAAGTCCATATAATATGTATCTAGCAGCTACGAATTATACTGAATTTCCGTACCCTTGGTACCGTAAAATGAAGTTCTAAATTCATATCTTAAGCTAACCCATTTTCATAGTCTAGATAACTCTAATAACATACTCCAAAACCAATAGGGTTCTAAATCAAGAAAATTCTGAAATCATAATAACATAGGCTATCAAAAGCTAAATCATACTTTGCTATATATATTTATTTTCTCTAAAACTCTGTGTTAGGCTATTCTTTGGGTTAAAGCTCTATCATATACTTATGCTCTACTCTTGAAATCATTGTAGGAATTCATAAATCTCTAAATAAGATCACGTTCATAATTTAGCTCTTTATTAAAAATTATTTTAGCAACACTTGTCCCATGACTCTCTCAAAACATATAGTTTGTGCTCTTTGAAAATCATAATCTCATATACTTAATAAAACCAATAATAATTTACAATCTCTTTAGGATCATCTCTAGAATCATGACATAAGGCGATAATGTAAGGAAAATAGCTCTAATAACCAAAATAGAAGTCATAAGATTAAACCCACTCATCTGAGGGATAGAACGTGAGGCAACATCTTTGAGAGCTTTGGAGTAAGGATGGCACCAATGTTTATAACAACAACCACCCAAACTCTAAATTAATCTTTATCACTCTCTAGTTAACTCTAGATCAACCCCAACAATATTGGGGAGCACCCCACTTGACAACAACGGAGAACAATAACAACCCAGACCTTAGAACATAGAATAGGAAGAAAGGGTGAGAAAAACCCATAAAACACTTACCTTAATCTTGGAAGGAGAAGGGATGGTGATGGATTGAGAAAGGAGGAATTAGGAGAGAGTGGGGAAGAAGGGTTTTGGATATGGGGGGGAGCCGAAATGGGGTTTTCAAAGGGTGTTAAGGCTCTTAAGTGAAACTGTCATTTCAGAACGTGCCTCATTAGGCCCGCTCACTTGCAACGAGTAAAGCATGTTGCAACGAGTAAAGCTCACTAGCGAACATAGCTCGTTGGAGCAGGGCGACCTTTCCGAACCTAACAGCACCCAAATTGTATCCCTTGACTCTTAACACATCTGGGCTTTCCCATCAACACTGGTGGGTTGGGACCTAGGGCCGTACAAAACTTAGCTACTGACACGTGTACACCAGGTATTACATATATTACTCGCCTAGTGAGGTCGTTGGAGAATCTTGCAACACCACCCAAATTGCATCCCTTGACCCTTAATATATCCAGGCTTGCCCACAACCGGTGAGTCCTGGACCCTAGGACCATGCGGAACTTGGTTAATGACACGTGTACACTAGGTATTACACAAACTTTCCTACATATACCTTTCATAATTAGTAGAATTGAGATGAAAACTTCTTAGTGATATACTTCTCGTTCTAGATATAGGTAAATACATGTTATGCTGCATGAAAAATAATGAATCACAAATATCATTATATAAATCAAAGAATATAAACAGAGGGAAGTGAAAAAAATATACAACCACACTTAACCAAAATCAAAGTGCACCAATTCCATACAGTGGTGGATATATGATAGGAAGTTGTCCTTCATGATAGAGGACATCATAAAAGAAGGTACACTATTCCTTTTAAGAGGAATGATATTTGGACATCCAAAAGTCAATGCCCATTTTGACATCCATCAAATCTAAAAGTGAAGAAGGTGAGTGAGATTTAGTAGTGTCCACAATGTTATTCAATGGTGAAATGATGGATGTCCAAATAGGACATCCACTTTTGGATATCCAATTATCATTTCTCTTCTTTTAATGGTGTGGAGTGTGTGAATATTTTAGTATTATATACGAAAAAATAGGTTTGCTCAGTTAAAAAATCTAGAAGGAAATTTTTTCCCCACAAAAATACTTATAAAATTCGTTTACATGTTTGGTTGTGATTCTTAATTAAGAGAAACAAATGTAGAAAATGATCATTTTTTTTCACTTTTTCTAAAAGTAAATAGGGAGCTTCTACGAAAATTAGAAATACTATAAGAAAAATGAATATTTTCAACATTGAAATTGTCAATGAAAGTATTGTCAGAAAAATAATTTAACATGAAGTGGGTATTAAAGAGACTTATAAGCTATTATTGACAATTAATAATAAGAATTTTCAATGGCCACTTTGTATTAAAATTACTTTTTCTTGACAATACTTTCATTGACACTTTCATTGTTTCAATTGTTGAAAATGCTCATTTTTCTTGTAATGAAACAATTAAGAAAGAGAAAATATGTGACAATAAATAAATCAATTCTATATTTTTTAAAATATCTTTGGCATTTTTCAAAAATGACAAAAAGTATCCTCACATTCCTTTTCAATATTAAAAGCTATATAAATATGAAATACCACCCTTCATACACTTAATCACTTATAATAATAACACTACAAGAAAAATTAGTATACATTTCAAACATTGAAAATATTAATAAAAGTGTTGTCAATAAAAATAATTTTGATATTAATTGGTCGTCCAGATCAGAATGGTGATGGCAGTTACAAGCTCTTATTGGCATTGATCGGTAGTGAAGAAAGGAGCAATTGTGGTTCATTGGTTCAGCATAGGAAGTTGTGGTGTGGGACAGTAGGGTAGAGTGACACTTTACAGTGATAAGGAGGTCGAGGAGTAGAGGGCAAGGTTGTGGCTAGTGTAATGGCTAGGAATAAGTATTGAAGTTTTCAGTGGCAGCAGAGGGAGTAGGGAGGCAGGGTGGTGACCAAACACAAACATGAAGTTTTAAGAGGGTGGTCCATGGATAGTCTAGTAGAGAGATCATTATGAGGTGGTTCAAGTGTATGGTGCTTCCTACTTTACATGGAGCACTTATGTAATATACAAGGAGAATTCTGCAATCCACCCTGCCAAGTATTGAGCGTCATACTCCTTCAATCTTGACCATTCATTTTAATACTAATGGTTGAGATTATGTTTGGAACACTTATATACCCTTTGATGGTGGTGGACATTAGAAGCCATCACCCCTCTCTTTTCATCGCCTACCTCCTTCTCCATGGCTGGACTCCACCATCATTGAACTAGTCTTTCATCCGCCGACGGTGAAAAAGGATGACTCGATCACCACCATGGAAGCTTTTTCCAATGAAGCTAACATGTCAAAGAAGAGGAAAACCACTTTGTGTGAGTACCAATTGGGCTCCTTGGACGCGTGGCAACTATCGAATTCACATTATTCGCTGGCTAGCTATCCCGAAAGTTTCTGCTGATTCAGCCAGCACAATGATTTCCAGCAAATTCTGCTCGTATTGCTCTCCACTATCTTGCTATAACTCCACCTAGGTTGTTGAAACCGATGAAGTCCTCAAGGAGCTTGACACGATGCCATTCGATGTAGCTGTTTGTTTGTCAAAATTATGCACTTGTGATACACTTTCTTTGTTATGGTTGATAGGCACTTTGCAGTGGTAAGGCGAGTGCAAGGGGTAAGGCGGTGGCCGGTGAAGTGGGTGGGGTGGTGGTTTGGAATAAGTGATTGAAGTTGCCAATGAGAGCAAGATGGCCCATGGATGGCCTAATAGTGAGGAATTATGAGGTGGTTCATATGTGTGGTGCTCCCTACCTTATAAGGACTACTGTAGACTTTTCCAATATACAATTATATTTTTATTTTAATACTCATGCTTTATAAAAAAAAAAGGGGACCTTTAATTTTAGGTGAAGGCTATGGTACACCTAGTAAACTATAGTATATCACATACCAACTCATCCAATGGTAGAGATATTAAAGGTATATTGATATACTATTTAATGGTGATACACTATAGAATTTTGTCTCTCCCAACTCAACTCTCTCTTATATCCCACGCCGACATCACCACTCTCTACTCTTAGTATCATTGCCCCCCTCCATCGTGCTGCCGTCGTGGATGTCACCCACAAGACCACCCAAAACCGAGGACGTGCTTCCTCCACCTCCTAGCTTGAGTTGCAGTGCAGGTCAAGTTTAACCGGCTTCGTTGCTAGCTACGAAGGCAACATCGGTGATGGAGTGGCGTTTTCAGATGTGGATGTGCAATGGTTGGACCATCTCTAATTATGTTTCCCGTAAGGAGAGAATGATGCAATGGGTTGATTGAGGAAGTTGCTGATTATGTTGCCTTTTTACACATACACATGATGTTATGGGACAGTGGTGGCGGTGGCGAGGGGTGGGGTGGTGGCCGGAACAATGGTCTAAGGCAGGGCAGTGGCAACAGTAACACTGTTCAAAGAGGGAAGGAGTAGCAGCAATAGTAGAGAAGAAAATGGAGAAAAAAGTAGTGCATTTCACTTTTGAATTGTATTGGTATTAATTCCACCAAGTGCAATGATTGTCATTAATATAGTGCACCATAGTTTAACAAATGCATCAAAGACAAAACTTTAGTTTTATTATCGACTGTATATTCATAGGCCGGAAATTCTGCTTGGGGTAATTATTTCTTAAATACTATGTGGGGATGTTTTGAGGCCACGCAGTTTTCTAATGCAAAATTTATGGCTTAACAAAATAGCTGCGAGAGCCTTTAAGCAAGGGTCCCCTAGATCCCTATAACCACGCTTTTTAAAATTAATTAAAATAGTAAAATATAAAGGCAACAGCTAACACAAGGATAATGAAATATGTGTAGATAAATCATCCAAAACTTATTAAATAATTTGATTTTTTATCACCTTTTGGTCGGTTTGTCAAGCTAGAACCTTTCCTTTGTCCTAGAAAGACACAACATTATCAATTGGGTGGCTTTCATTTCAAGTGTGGGATTAAAGCTTTAAATCCACATTAAAAAGTGTTTTCAGTGGGATAGTTCAAGCCAAAATTTACATAAACAATCAGCCAAGAGGGAAAGGGAAAGAAAGTAAGAGACTTTATTCCTTAGATTTAATTTAATCTATTACAGGTACACTTTTTTTTTCTTTACGCTGCCATTGATAATTATGTGTTATACATTAGATCCTACATATAAACTATAATAATAACAATTTGGGGTATACACTTTTTATTTATTTATTTTCACAAGTATTTTTTCATTAAAAGTAATCTTATTTGAATATTTGAGATTTCATAAAACGTATCTTTGATTAATTATATATTGGTGCATAAAATTCTTTTGAAGATATATATATCTACATTTCTGGATCCAAAAAATTTGGATAATAAAGACAAAAACAATACATAATCATAAGATAAAGTTTCGTGTAATTTTTTTTTCTGAATATAAGATTAAACTCAATAACATAATGGGAACAAACTATGTATACATTAAATCACTAATATACTTCTAAAAAAATTTCTCAAATTTTGGTGGGACATAAGCCTCCACTTTAATATGAGTGGATTTGTCTGTATATTTACCACATAATATAATATTATCTTAAGGTGTGATCTTTTGAAGTATAAATTGAAAATTGTTTATTATTTATATCACTTTAATCACTCAAAAATTAATAAATACTTTTCAAAATTTTAAAATTGTCGCTGCTTCTAATTTTGTTTTTCAACTTAATAGCCTCTAGGGTGTAGACAACATACAAAACTCATTAAACAATAAAAAATAATAATTATACTTATAAATTATCTGAATATCATATCGACTTATATATCATCTGCTATTGTATAAGGTGTAAACTTATTTGAAGGTTCACATCCCATTTAATAATTGAATGGGATGTAAATTGGCATGCATTAATATTATATCCCATAATACAAATAACACTGCTCTTAAACAATAGTGTGTAAAAATATTAAAATTTTAGGCTTATAGCACACTGTGTGGACTGTTCATCTATAAGGTCACATTCACATTAGCCTAGGACACATGACAAGGTCCTATCAGATGAGCCTATGCATCTGGTTACAGTCTCCTAGCAACTTTTGTAATAAACGAAGTAGCTTTAGCTTTTGAAAATCGAACTCCCCCTTTAGAAAAAGCTTCAGGAAATAACCTTTTTGGTTTTCCTCCACAGTTCATAGGGTTTAACGCAGATGGCACACTTTGTTTGTAGCAATTTGAATTCTCAAGTTCATACTTATAAAACAAAATAAATAAATAAATAAATAAAAATTGTTCTTATATTTTTAAAAGTGTACGGCTATTGAAACCGTTTATCTTCTTTTGAACCGTGAATGTTGTGAATGTGTAACTTTTTTCCTCAGTAGATGTTTGTTGTTTAGGTGGAAAACTGACATGCGAGATCTTAAAAGCTGCATATGTTCCGGCTGTGGGGAAGAGGCGCTTTAAATTTTGGGATGAATGACGTGAAATCAAGAGCTTGCACTTAAAAGGGCAACTTCTTTTGGGGAAATACAAATAAGAAAAATCTTAAAGAGGCAAAATTTTCGTTTGAATTTATTTGATAGAATAAAGAGACATTTAATTTATTCATTCATTTACTATTGCTTACTATGGTGATGGTTAGGAGATTAATCTCCCAAATAAGATTAGGCGCTTTGATGGAAACTTCATCGGATCGCCTGATGAAATCTGAAAAGGATAAATGTACATAACTTTATCTTCACTTTGCAAAAATATCGTTTCTAAGATTTAAAACCCCATCCAACAACATTTTTATACAGTTAAATGAGTGATATTGCTTTTCAATGATGTGCTTATTTATCACTTTTAAGGGAGTGATATTGCCTAATTTCATTTCATGAATAGCATTATTGTTTTTTTTTTTTTTATAAATCACCATATACCATTGCTTTGAAAATAAAGAACAAAAATACATAGTTTAGTGGAAGAAGTCGTCAGTTATTGCAGCTGATTCTGTTCCTTAAAACATAAACTATTTATATGATTTTGTGCAGTTGTGTCTTGTTCTCATACCACTTTTTGTGCTCTCTTTAGTTAAGGAATATGGCATAAAGAAAAACAATGGCCGATAGTGGCTAACTATTTTACCTTTCTAAAGGTACAAGAAATGGTCCAAAATGGACCCTCACTGTGAATAAACCATTTTTACACATTTAGGAGCCAATGACATCACAGCCTCACCCAATCAGAACTCTGCAGCTCATAAATGGATTCATCGAATTCCCAATGTTGATCGTTGAGAAACATTCTTCAATCCCATTGTTTTGAGATACAATACAGAATAAATACCAATTTTGATGTCTAAGAAATATTTTGAAGGATAAATTGGTCTCTCAAAATAAATAATCTTCATATAGATCTTAATGATGAATTAATAAGAGATTTTTAAATTTTAAAAGATCAATTTGTCTCTTGAAATATCTCAGGAACTAATATTGATATTTAGTCTAAAATAAATTATTCATCCCTTGGGAGAGATTATTCATAATTGATATCAAAGCCTTTACAATATAATGCAGAGGTTGATTTTTGCCACACTCATTATTCTAGATAAAAGTTGAATTTAGCACATACTAAAGATGGTTCAAATTCAGAAGGTTCAAGCCTAATATATAAGAGAAATATAAGAATTAAGAAAATCATTTACGTGCCTTTTACTTGAAAGTGTTTTAGAAGAGATGGTTGTTTCCACCCATTTCATTTTCCTGAGGATCAAAGCCATAGCAGAGTGAATTTCAAATCTATACAGGTTCAATTCTTCACACAACCTTTGACATGGTGCAATTGTTGACTCTTCCTATGCACATAGAATTTCTTTTTTCCCTTTGAAATGGAAGCAATTCTGAACTAGAAGATTGTCGGGCACAAATATTGACCTAGCACTAAATAAGTCCATTTAACTTATTTAACCAAGAGAAAACTGTGTATGAAACAGAAACATGAGAAATTCATTTGAGAATTGTCTCAATAATCGTTTAACTTAATTATTCCTACAAGTTATATCAGTTAAATCTAACCATATTTGCTTGAACACTTTGATGATGAGGTCATGATACTCATCTGAATTCAGAGAAAGGTAGCAAGCAAGAAGATCTTCCAAGTCCTTGGAAGTCCTAATGTTGTTCCGCACAATCATCTCCACCATTGACTCTCTAAAATCCCTTTGTGGATTGAATGATGACTTCACAACTGCAAAGCTATCAGACAAGCTCATCCGGGACACCGAGCCAGCCGCCGGCGACATGCTTTTCCGGCCGTGTGCCGGAACTCGCCGGCCCCCAACTCTAGGTGAATTGATCCTTAGCCTAACCCCAGGTGAGCTCACAGAGAATCTCCTACAAGGGGTGTTCCTGTGTTCCTTCACTGATGCAGTGTCCTCCTTCACAATCTTAACTTTCAATGACCCTTTCATGTTGAGTTCCTCATGTGCAGCCATTCTGCTTCTGGGTTTGGCTTCTTTCCTCTTTGCATCACTAAGAAGGTCATTGAATTTTGCTGGCTTGGTCACAATTGGTGGAAGCACAAGGTCTGAAGGGACTCATAACCATCTACCTTGTTATTATTTCTGGCTATGGAATTGTTGTCCACATCTATGATGATGTCATTGGTGTTGGAGTAGTGCACCCTGCAGCCACAGCTAGAGTTGGAGTTGGACCATGATGGAACCGTTTCTTCATCAAATGACTCAGTGGTGAGAACACGGTCTGTTCTGAATTCTGGCTCAGGGAACTCTGATTCAGCTGAGCTATCAAGTGGAGATGATGAGTACTCAGGTGGGGAAGTGGACTTGGTTGAAATGGATTCAACGGTGGTGGTGGTGTTGTTGTGGCAGCTACAATTAGCAGGGACAAC
Source organism: Dalbergia oliveri (assembly GCA_030441495.1). NCBI lineage: Eukaryota > Viridiplantae > Streptophyta > Magnoliopsida > Fabales > Fabaceae > Dalbergia > Dalbergia oliveri. Next base: position 24,542,333 of record JAMLFY010000005.1, on the reverse strand, counting down.
AAGCTTAGGTGAAGATGTTCTTGCAGTTCTTCTTTTAGGTCTTTGTTTTGTTGATGACTTTCTTGGTTGCTGAGGGAAATTGGTGTCTGAGATGTTTTGGTTTTTTTCTGGTGAGGTGTGGATTCTGCTGTCACTTGTGTTGAGCTCCCTTGTAAAGTAGTAAGACTTTCTTGGAGTGCATTGGTGGGGTTGCTTTGGTTTTGATGATTGTGTTTTTGTGGTTGAGGCCGGTGATGAAGATTGCTTTTTCTTCCTGGACTGAGTTGGTGTTTGTTTTCTTCCTCTGCTCATGTCCCTCAGCTTGTAAAACCAGGCATTTGGGATCATGTCTGATAACTTGAACCTGTAATTCCCCATCCCCTCTCACTATCTTTGTGTCTTTGTCTTTCTCTCTTAATATTTCGCTCCCTTTGTTTTTGTGAAGCTGTTGTCTGTTTGCTTTCTAATTCTCTCTGTGATGCTTGAGGGTTGAGGCATCAGATAGCTCCTTCACTGTCCATGGTATGGCACTCTTGCTTTTGTGAAATAAATAGAAAAGAAAAGATGAGACGTCTGGAATTGGTGGTAGGGGTTAGGGTCCACAGGAGAAGGAAAAGATTGGCTTGGTGAAGAAAACTCATTGGGTAAAAATTTCTTACCTTGATCTTTCATGTGTAAAATTGTATAGGTTATATTACAAAAATAGAGATTAAGAAAAAGTTTTGTTTTGGCCTATTTATCCCTAAATCTCTTTAGATTTGTGGGGTATAATCCTGTCAATTTTTCAACACTTTTAATATAAAATGGTTAAAGTATCAAATAATAAAACATAAAAGAAAATTTTTTTACTTATAAAAAATTCTTATATGTTTTTTGAAAAAAATAACTTTACACTATTTACCAATCAATATATCAACTTTATAATCTACCTTTGTCTCATACTGCTCTAACATTTTTAATTTATAAGCGATAGAGAATAGGATTTTTCTCCGAGAATTTCTCCTCTTATCCTATCCGTATTTAAAGTTTCTGAAACATACATATGGCTTTATGAGAACAAATTTACGCGTGTCAAATGTTGATTTGCATGATTAATACAGAAAAGTTCCCAGCCAAGACTGGTGTGAATGAAGTGGCTTACCCAACCCCAAATAATTCTTCTTTTTTATACAACTCAAAAGGATTCCCAAAGGTGCCTTGGAACACCCTTCCACGTATGTGATTCCCCTGCAGAGATTTTATCCCCTTCTGGGTTTTATACAAAGGTTCTTTCTCCACACTTATTACATGCTAACATGTAACTTCATAGGAAAACAACAATTAGGCAACATAAATTGTAAGCTCTCCATGCAGTATTTGGGGTGCTTTCACTACCAGTGGCTAGAGACCTGAGTGCAGAATACTAACACCAAGAAAGAAAAAAATGAGTCAGAACAAACTGGTTACATTCTGAGATGTAAAAGTAAAAAGCACTGAACTTTTGTTTTAGCAAGTGGAAGAGATGCTATTTTGCTAAAAGTTCATTGGACAATTGCAATGAGCAAGCAATGTGGTTTTGGTTAAATATTTGTTCTGTGGAGAAAGGGGAAAATGGACACAGAGATAAGTATTGAAAAGAACTTGAGAGGTTAGGGGAAAAGAGAGAAGCTTTCAGAATTGGAAGGTTGTTGTTGTGTGGGTCAGGATTCAGGAATACATTTTATCCAATACAGAAAATCTTAAGAGGTCCATCTAATAGAAAGATTGAGAAATTTTGGATTGGTCTACTTTTATGTTGGATTACCTTCTCATGATTGTTTCTCTTTCATGGTTATGGAAACTAGAAGATGGGTTTGTTATATTGTCAGGAGTCTTAGTTTGCCCTTATATGTATATCAATCGTTTTCTAGGAAAGACCTTGACATAACCATGTCTCTTCAGGTAAGAGAAGGAATCAATTTTTTCAATCAGAGCACGATATCATAGATTCCCATGTTGCAAATGAAAACAAATAAAGAGGAAAGACCAACTAGTGTTAGTGGTAAATAAGTTGCACCATTAGGGAGGGATCAAGATTCAAAACTTGAATAAGGCAATTATTGAAAAAATCTCTTAGTCACAACTGTGGGTGAAAATAAAAATACCTTATGGATAAAAAAAGGAAAAGAAAAGTTAATTTTATAACGTATCAGTGTTGGCTTCACCATGTTGATTAACTTCATATCCGTAAAGCTTGGATTGATGTTGGTACATGTTATTGTACGTCAATCATACCAGAGCAATTAATGCCTTGGTTGCTAATCTTGTTAAAATCGCATTGGGAACATAATATGTACGACTATTGAAGATTTCAGCAGCAAAAGAAAAAATTGCAATGGCATTAAGGTACTTTGCCTTGGGCTTTGGGAGTAGTGTAAAACCTGGTCAATTGGTCCCCCTCCCTAGCCTGTGGGAGGTACATGACCAGAGGCCATCCTAACTGTCTGAGTGGTGTGTGTGCATGTCTGAACTGGAATCAACGTTCAAGAGCCAAATGCATAAATAAATTAAAGAGGGAAAGGGGAGAGAAAGAGAAGGTGGGGGACCAAAGAGTGTTTCTATCATAAGGTTGAAATGTATTAAAGGCTGCTTGTATTTTTGGCAAGGACAGGGATTGTACCTTGCGATAGTCTTTCCCCATTCTTTGATATCTCTTAATAACCGAACTATTTAATTTTGATTCACTATATTGATTCAAGGTATTGTCCTATAACTCTTTTATATTATCACATAATAATCTATTACCATATCAATAATCATAATCGATCTCTCACCCAATATTTTCTTTCACATGTTCTCTCACCAAATACTTAAAAAGTCATGTATGTGATAAAATTTGATTGAATGATAATAAATTTGTGACTTTTAACTGAAAAAGAAGGGTTACTGAGAACACTATCTAAACGGCGAGTTAGTTTGAAGGGGTGAAAAAAAAAAAGAACGGCAACTTAGTCTTGCGATGTCCGTAAATGCTATTCATATAAGTATTTTGAATGGGAATGCCATTTTTGTGAAGTTTGCCCTCGTGAGGTTTCTATTTCTGGTCAAGGCCCATGTGAGGTTTGGACTGTGGTGAGAAGGGGGGAAGGACCATTCCTCCTATTGGCCCATTTAATTTGTTATGTGTTCTTATCACATTGTAGTTATAGGCCCAAAAAAGTTGTAGATCATTGCATTATTGTAAACTGAATAGAAAACATTAGCTTGGTCTGGTCCATATCAGGCTAAAAGGTGAAAAGAAGAATAGTGATTTGACATCAAATAAAAAATGGTAGATAAATGATAAATCAATTGTTTTAGAAATTTCGTCACATGTTGGCACATGGTATTGGAGGCCTTCTGGAGGGAGAGTGTAAGTTTAACAGTTTGGATTGGAAGTGCTAGGAGTTGAAATATCAGCGTATTCCAAGTTAGCAAATACATGCAACCAAGCATATAATTCCAAGGTATATTTTCATTTTGTGTTGATATTATATTAATTTAGACTTGTAGTAGCAAATCGTCTAATATCAAAAAATTATGATTCTAAGATAATATAAACATAAATGAATAGATATTCAGTAATTAACACATAAATTATTCAGTTTACATAAATGATTAATAGAAATTCGCACAAAGTTCAAAGTAATACTAAGTTGTCGTTACAGTAATTAACACATGACAACAATAGGGGCTGTCTCTCAAACAATATACCAGCACCTGTACATTCTACAATACTCCCTACATTCATGATTAAGTATCTTTTTAAGAAAACAATTTTGTCCAACATTATATGTCTTTTGAGATTTTAAGGAAGTACTAATTATTATTTTTTCATTTTTGTCCTTGCATTGATTCTCTCACACTTCTCACAAATAAAACAAAAGGACAATCTTGTCAATGCAAACTGGGTGGTTGTGTTTTTTAAATAATTTCTTAATCTACATGTATATTAAGATACTTAAACATGGACTAAAGGAGTAATAAAAACTAGCCCCAACTATTTGGGAAATTGGCTCCTCTAATGTGAGCATATTAGTAGAGAAGAAAGTGAGAGGTTAATTACTCTTAGATCAATAACTTTCATTGTATGCGATCCATTAAATGATTTAATAATAATTAATCTCTTATTTTTTTTTAATCAATCTTCTTATTTTAAAAGTCAAATTCATTTGGATTACCCCACATACACATTTGAAGTTCCTACCATACTCCAAGTAAAACCCCAAATTAATATACATGAATTTGTTCACTTCAATGCAAATCTTAGTTCCATCAAACCTCGAAAAGGGCTCAATATCAGAATCACAAAACCATATAAATAGGGATTAGGAGCGCAACCCATACTCAAGGACGAATCTACCTTACTCTGGCGGGGCGCATGCCCCCATAACAATTTGAAGTTTTTTAAAAACATTAGACGTGCATATATATTTTTGTCACCATTATTTAAATTTGACTTCACATTAATTATAAATAAGAGAAAAACTATATATCACATATTTTATTTTTTATTATACATGTGTATTATCTTTGCCCATTACTAAAACTTTCTGGATTCATTACTAGACTCACAGCCCATACTTACAACACCAAAAACATGAAGACAATGATGCTACCAGTATCTTCAGCATCTTCCTCAAACAAACTATCTCTATTTTCTGAAAACACTAGCAGAGCGGCAAAGCAGAATGAATATATACAACATTAAACTTTGCCCTGTGTATTTAGTTCTACATTTGTTGAACGGATTCTCGGTGGAATTGATCTTAAAAAAATTGATTTATGTTTGGTCATTTTTCTAGAAGTGATTCTGATAGAAAGTAACAATTTTTCACTTTTTCCAAAATCAATCCTAAAACCCATAATTGATTTTAGTATGTTGAAACCAAACAAATTTTGTCGACAACCAAAATCAAATTCCATGACTTTAGAATTAATTTTGGTGCCTCCCAACGTGAAACCCAAAAAGTTGATCATCAATCACAAATTAATCTCTACTATTAATATTAAATAAACAAATAAATAATTTTATTATAACATTAGTACAACTTATTTTATTATGTAATTGACACAGTATTAAAAATGTTTAGCATTCATAATGCCTGCGCCTGTTTTAAAAATTACAAATATAATTAATTACCTTTGTTTGGGTAGATGAGCAAATAAAAGCAAGAAATTACAACATAGAAAGTTATCTCATATGAAGAGTCCTGAAATGAGAAATTGCATTTTTCAAGACATTTTTTCTCAAAGCAACATTTTACTTTCTTCCCCAAAAGTATTTTTGACTACTCCAAAAGTTAAAACAAACAAGCCTTAAAGAAGTTGGTGAATTCATCGAGTGCTAATTATATGATTGGTATGACCCTTCCTTCTTGAGAATTCCTCTGAGTTTCCATCTTCTTCTCGTCTGGTATGCTCCTCAATCCCTCCCTTCTGCAAGTGTGACCCTTGATAAATGGAACAATATCTGATATTTTCACTTTTTTTTTCGCTTTTACACTTCCTTTCATTCTCAATTGTATTCATTGTTATTGCATTTACCATACAGATTTCCCTATACAAACTACATCCTATACCTATACTTGTAAGCAAATCCATTTTTAATATATCATAGGAATTTCAGTAACCTTTCATTAAGTACCAACATATTCGGGAGAAAGAACCAAATCTAAGTTGGTTGAGAATTGAACAATTAGGTTCTAAGATGGGCTTAGGATTAGTGAGATTGGCAGACCCTATCTATAAGTTTCTAATCAGCTTATTTAATATTTAAGCAATTTATAATTAAAATCTTGCAAGAGCTTTTGAGAAAATTGTAAGATAGAAACCTCATATATATTCCAAAATACCCAAGATCAAAATAGGTGAATTTATTAGCACACCAAAATACAAAACAAGACATATGTAGCTTTTAAGAATATATGATATGGAAAAGATCCTCTAAGAATTGCGGAAGGTATAACAAATTTTATAAAATCAACCATAATAATAAAATCACTAATTTTTGTATGATCAATTCAACCCCAAACATGCCATACATAATAGTTATAATTGAAGACAAGAGATTGAGAATTAAGAATATCTATAATAGTTAAATGTGAGGAATCCATAGCCAAAGGATTACTTGTTAACAACATCTAAGTGACAAGATGTGAAAAATCCAAATTAGACACTTAGGAAAGATTACTACTCTTATCCCACAAATAGTTAGGGTTTGTGCCAGAGTCTTAATGGAGCAACCATATACCTATTTATGGCTAGGAGCATGGCACTCTATCTGCGTAAAATAACCCAATGGTCAAGCCTCCATTCATAATAGTCCTATACACCAGGATTAATAATAACACCAACAATAAATCGTGCTTAATATTTAACAATATATAGGCTCAATAACAACAAGGATCACAAAATTTTGGCATAAAAAATATATGCTTTAATTATTTTGACGTCCCAGTAAACTAGCTCCAAAATTAATTGTGATATTAATTTACGTTAGTCCAAAAAATAACTCAACATGCATGTATATTAGGTGTTGGGATTTACCCAAAATCCCACAACATCGAAAAAGAGTTGAAGTTTTGTGTGAGGTTTAAGCTATAAATAGAACTTTTTGTTGCTTGGTTTAGATATTATCCAACAGTGGAAGTGATTCATATAGATAGTTTTAGGAACTGTCATATGAAATAATATTTTGTAAGGATGGTTTATAACTTAAACTATTTAAAAGTTATGGATTGTGAAAGATTTTGGAATTTCTTATTGGGATCATAGATATATGCAATTAAGGCCAAACCACATATACATTTAGCAATTTATAACAAAATAACAACTTACTTTTTTCATAGTAATCAAAACCAAACATAGTTAATCATACTCAACTTGCTATTATCCCTAATCCAATTAGTATTTTGTTTCATTTGGTATTTTGTTAACAATAACTGTAATACGGAATTAGGATCAAATGTGTGACTGTTGGCTCTACAGAGCATATGGCCCCTGAGAAAAGGCTCTTCGTTAGTAGATTGGGACGTTTATTAAAGTCAGAATTCCCATTTTCTTTTTTAAGTTTTATCTAATTAGTCAACATCGATGTTGTTTATTTATCAGCACGCTGCATTACATTTTTAGCAAGTTTCATGCCAAGCGCGGAGGTCCAAAGAATGACTTAACCCGTAGTAAAATATGTGGCTTACGTTTTAAGTTTTATCAACACGGGCAGCAAAGCCAGTGAAACATTAAATTAACTAAAATAAATTAAAATTGCCTCACAACTAATGTATATAGATAAATAAATAAATAAGGATATATTGATTAAAAAAGTTAGAAGGTCATGATTTATTATTATTATTATTTAAGTAATATAATATCACACTATATGTTAATAAAAATATTTAACTCTCACATTTATTGGATAATTTTATAAGTATAAAAGTATTTTAGTAGACACTAAATCATGTTGACTTTCCGTTCATGCATCACCGTAACTCAGGTTTGATATTTCTAGTTTCTCTGTTGGTGAATGAGCTAAATATCTTTGTAAGCGTTTCATTAGCGCATAGGCATTGCCCTAACCCTAGACAAATGTGAAATTTCCCCTCACCTAAATTTTTTGTTACAAAAGCAAACATCCAATATAATCATATGTTATCATGCCAATAAAATTATTTACGAGTAATTTAGTAATTTAGTTTAGTTTATAATGAACTATTTTATTTTTAGTTTATGCCTTTAGTTTAGTTTAGAGACTAATTTATTCATTTTAAGTTTTATTTTGTTTTAAATTTTAATATAAAAATTTTATTTGGAGTAGACTTAGAAATTTAATAATTTAGTTTAGTCTTTTGGATTTTTTTTATTTGATGAAATGCTAGAAATATGAAAGCACAAGGAAATTAACAAAGGATATATTCTTTCAAGATTCTAACTATTATGCTTTTTCTTTTTCTGCTTTTAGTTATTTGTTCACTTCTTTGATATTTGATTTTCTGCATAATAAGCCACGTATAATTTATATGATTTGTGGTTCACATAAAAGTTGTACCAAACAACACGGATTTAATTTGTTTGGATTCATATGCATGATAATGACTTGCCTTATGGTATCATGTGAACTGCCTCCATCTGTTTTTGACCTTTTTTTATCGCATGTTCTCTTCCACGAAAGTTCAGTGAGTTATGTATGAGGAACATTGTTGTACATCAATGGGGGCTACCTACCAAGGACCACTACACACGTATAAATTAAATCCCCAAGCCTTTCATAGTCGAATAGAAGTTGTGAGCCGAGCTGGATCATGAAAATCTATTTCTATTCTTGGTTTATAATTGATGTCTCATCTGCATCATATCTATATATGTGGTTTTCATTTTTTTTTCCTTTGTATGCTTCTTAATTATTTATCAATATAACTGAAAGCTGATCAGCAAATACAAAGCTCTTGAAAATGACATTTCAAACGCCCTTTTACGTATAATTTTGGCTAGGTTCAATTGAAAATGACATAACATGGTAGCCAGCCATTCAAATGCAACCGTAGGAATAACTTAAGATTTTGACAAATATCTTTAATGGAAAAGAATCCTTCTGTGTATAAAATGCACAAGATCTAGTTATGTGCATATTTTTATTATTGATTTTTTAATTTTTTAATTTCTCGCATTTTTAATATCATCTTATCAATAGTGAGGATGTGTGCAATTTGCACGTGACATGATCCTTTTTCATGGGTAATACATACACAGAAAATCGATATCAATTAGTGTACTCAATTTATTTTTTATTTAAACTTAAAATAATTACAGTACTAATTGTATGTATTAGCTTTACAAATAAATTTTTCACGTGATAAATGTCATATGGTATATGTTTTAAGAAAAGTTACCTAAATATTTAAGGTTTTAAATCAGAATTTAATTTATATGCATTACATCAATGTAAAAAAGTTTACACATATGTCCAATAATATATATCAATAAAAGTGTTTGATCTAAGCATACCTACTATCTTAAAAATCTTACATACATATAGATATAATTAAATGATAATGCAACACTTTTTTAACTCAAAGAGCATCAAAATTGACGTCTTTAAACAAATAAAAAGGTCTCATTGATTAGTCATCTTGGTTTATTTGATTTTTCTTTTTTGGGGTAAATAGCATAAATCAGTCTTGAGATTTGATTAAACTGCATTGCACCTTATTCTTCCTCAAAAATTGCACTTCACCCCATTAAAATTAATTAATTAATAAAAATCATTGTTTTAATATATAACATATGATGAAAAATACAAGTTAAAATATTCAAATATTAAAAATAAAGAGTATTATATAATTTTTAATTCTTATATTTGATTAAATTAATAAATAATTAGTAAAATTAAAGTAAGTAATAAATCACATCAATAAAAATTATAATTTTAAATAATAAAAAATTAACAATGATTTATAATAACTACAAACACAAATAATAAATCTTTAAATAATAATATTTATTTTTAAATTAATAAATAAATAATCAATAAATATTTTATTATAATTTTACCTTTTTGGTTGCTAAATATTTACTTATGATTAGAATTATTTATAATAATGAATGGATAATTGTATATCATATAATGTAATATCTTATATAATTAATTGTCATGTCAAATACTATATGGTATTAAAACTTTAATAGACCTAATATGATCAATTCTTATACTTTTTACTATTATAATATCATATCTTCTTCTATCAAGCATACCAAATATAAGTATGCATTTATGAATTTAGATTTTAAAAGTGAAGGGACAAGAATGAATGATATATAATGTATTTTTTTTTTTTACTTATGATCATAATAATTGGGGAATGAATGATATAAAGTGTAAAATTTTATTATTTGTACTTATAATCATAATAACTAAGACATGTATGTGTGATGCATGATTCATCAAAAAATAGTTGGTGGAAGTCTAGTAATATTTAACTAGAAAGACTAAACTTTCTTGCTGTGTATGTTTTTCCGTTGCCACAGGCATAATAATATTAATAATATGGTAAGAACAAGAGCGTGCTTTTCCTCTTTTTTGACGTGAAAATTCTTGATTTCATTGATTCTTTTTTTTTCTTTCTTGGCTTAGATATCTTTTTGGTTCCTGAAAAATTAATAAGTTTTGATTTTAAATCTTATTTTTTTTAGTCTAAATATTTCTAAAATAGTTTAGTTTTAGTCTCTAAAAATAGTTTGTTTCTATTAGATGTTGAGTTGGGTAAGAAAAAAATCTGTTATATATCTAGTTATGTGTAATGACCATTAGCACATATGGCATATCATAACCATATATGTCAAAATTATATTATAAAATGAGTTATTAAGTCCAATGAGATACACTAATAAGTTGAGTCTAATGAGTTATTGATTAAGAATTTTGATATATAGGATCATGATGAGGCACATATATAACATGACAACCATATAAAATTGGATAATGTGTCTTTGTCATCCAAGTCAGCATTTAACTAATTTTAAGGACTAAAAGCAAACAATTTTAAAAAGGTTTGGATTAAAACCAAATAAACAAATTTCAGGGATCAAACCAAAACTCACTAATTTTTCAGAGACTAAAAAGATATTTAACCCTTTCTTTTATTATATGAATAAGATGTCGAATCATATTTGTAGGTTAGTGTGGTTGTTTAGCATTTCTTAAATTGAATAATACAGTAGCTGCTTACATATGTACAATGTGTCATATTGTTAGAATTTTCTGGATTTAGACTTCCTATTGATTGATTTTTTTTTTTTTGGTAAAACTAATTGAATGAATAAGCATAATGTTTTTATATATGGAAATTCATGCAGTTAGTACATGATCTGCAGAGGGTTTGACTTAAGTCACTATGTATTATTAAACTTAAACTTATGGTAAATATGCTAGATTATGGGTAGATCAGCCTTGTGTAATAAGGTTTTTGGTGGATAAGATCATGCTGCTGTGAATTCATACTATGAACATGATCCCTACAATTTTAGTAGCTCCTGACATCTCACTGGTTTGTCAATGTGCTTTCTAATTTCTATCTATGAGAAGAAAAGAATGGGGCTGAGTTCTCATGTACATGCATGTATATATGCACATATATTTTCTTTTTGCAACAAAATTCCCAGACGGTACTCTTTATTATCACGAATCAATGAGACACATAACATTAATACATTAATCCTTATTTCTTTTTGGTTGGTGTTCTGAATTCCTAATATAGTTTTGATAAATTCTCACACACATTTAACCATAATTCATTATTTTTTATGCACTCATACTTTTGCAAATATTTTCCTTTTGTATTGGAATGCTATTCTTTCGTGTGTTGTTTCGTCCATATATCTGGAATATAAGTTGTTCATCATCATCATCATCTGCGGGTTGATTAAATAATAAAGTTGAGCACTTAGATATCAAATGAATAAGTTATATTATTTAACTTATGCATAATTTTTTTTTTAAAAAAAGAGTTATAAATTGTTTCCCATATATATATACTCTCACTGCACGCGCTTATGTTATTAACTTATTATCCAATTTGAAATCTTTCAGTGGAGATTTTAGTCTTTTTTCTTTTAAGGGATTTTACTTAAAGTTGTTGATAATGAATATTGAAATATCAATAGGTCAATATATATAAGGTAAATGAAAATTCCACGCATGATTCCTTTTTATTGAGAAAAAAAATACAATGTCAAAACCTCTCAATGTTGTTCTTTGCCTATCAAATACACCAAGTATACTTAATAAAGAAATGAGTAAATAGCTCAAAGTGAGCTTGGTTTAATTTGGATAAATCGCACTCCACTAAATTTGCTCTATTAATAATTATTATTAATTTTATTATTTTTTAGGTAAACCTAGGGTATTAATTGTCGATGTAGTGACTAATTCCCTCAAGGCGTAGAGGTCACATATATGGGTTTTGCCTCTAGCCACAAGATCATCTCTATACACACCGTCAGAATCAAACAATTAACTAAATATTTAAGAAGCTCAACAACTATCAATTGCTAAGCCTCGTGGTTATTATTAATATTACTAGTATATAACCCCATGCCATGCACGAGAACAAAAAAATTGATTTTTTTTATTTCTATAGTTGATTCAACTTAAATATTATAAATGGTATAAATATTTTGTTAAAAATGTAAAATATTATCTTTATGAAACATTAAAAAAATTAAATTAACATATAATTTATCATTTGTTAAATTTTTATAAGCATATAAGCCTATTAACATAGGAATAATCAATTAACAGTTTAATTTATGTAATATTTAGCTAGTTTTAAAAATGAAATATTATCGGATATTAAACTTATTTAACAATCCATAATTTAAAATCTATATACGGTGTATAAAATATCCAAGCTAAGTGAACTTTCTTTTTTATATATCACAACTAGATATCCAAGGATATTGACGGTAAATACTGTAGGATTTCTAATGGGTTGTTGCATTTTTGTATTTTTAAATTTGTGATAATAAATTTGCAAGACAACTCGTTGGTAAACTCGTCAGTAATTAATGGCACCACTATATGCTATATGGCACGTATAATTTTCGATAGGTGTACCGATGGGTTTACCGATTTGTATAATAGTCATTCTTAACTTGACGGAAACCCATCGGTACTTGCATGCAAGCCACATGGCACAAAAAACTTACCAAAGGTGTACCGATTAATATTTAATATTTTATTTTTATTTATTTTTTCCTTAAATTACTGACAAGTATTTACTATTTTTTAATTTATTTTTTCTTAAATTACTGATGGGTTTATCGATGGATTTTTAAAACATATTTTTCCTACATTTTCAATATCTTTTTTTATTTTTTATTATATATATTGACGATAAATCGTAAAAATATATATATTTTTTTTTGTTTTTTAAACAAGTTTAACATTATCGCAGATTTTTGAAAATTTTGTACGTTGACGCGCAACTCTTGGGATTCCCATAAACTCTATAGATATTCTAAACTGCGTCTCCTTCTCCCATTTCTCGATAATGTTTCCCTCACTTCACTCTCTCTTCTCTTCTCCTCCACCGCCACCGTCCTTACTGTACACTACTGCGAAGCTTCGTTTGCAAAACGGAGACCACCATTACAATCTAGGAGTGTTGGTGAGCATTTTAATCGATTTAGTTTTTTTGATTTGGTTTACTTTTTTGTTCATTTTTGGGTGCCCATAGTATCATGTTTTATTGCATTGGAGAGTAATTATTATTTTTATTTTGTTAATGTAAGAGTTGTGTTGGAGGGTGGCATTACTGACGTATTAGCATTGAGAGTAGTTTGCCATATTTTTCCTTATTTTGTTTTATGTGTTGGAGGGTGGCACAACTAACTGTCCGCCTAATGATGCCATGCTATCTCTGGTCTGCCACTTCATCTTCTTACTTTTTTCTCTCCTAGGCGCTCCTTTGTGGCATCCATGGAAGGTGGACATAGGCAAGGTGGCATGCCATCCCCATCAGTGGTGGTTGCGTCATGCGAGGTTGCATCAAAGAAGTGTCACTCACTCATCAGGCTCCTAGGGATCTTGCGATCCGACAACGAGCTTCTCGCAGCAAGTGGCTGTGAGACCTTTGCTGGTGACGGTGGAACGTCCAGGCCGACGTCAGTGAGTTTAGGTTTAGGGTGATAAGGATAGGAAGAGGGTTGTGTTGTCCAACCAGTTTTGTGGGAGGCAAACACCTAGTTGCTAAACCAGAGCAGGGGCGGACCATAAAGAGGATGGCGTCATTGGGCGGACAGTCGTGTGCTTGATTCTGCGATGTTCTTTCTCCTCTCTCGGCCATAAGGCAACACAAATGTGTGGGCTTGCGGTGGATCTTGTGGCTACCATCATAAAAGGATGTTTCTGACGCTCGACGGCAGTGGCAGTGGGTGGTTATGAGCACTGCAGTGCTAGCAAGAGTTCTAATACAGGTTTCCTATATTTTCCCGAAACACAATTTCTTTAGGAATAGCAAATTAAAATTATTATGTGTTGCATTGGTAATGGACATTGGAAATTCATTGATATAATTGTTAGTTTTTTGCCACCATGATGAATATCATGGCCTATGTCTCAGCCCCATTTTTTTATTTATATTTGACACCATTGAAGAGTTTTTTGGCACTAGATACTGTGTGGTTGTGTTGAGAAAGTAAGATGAGTATACAATCGAAAAATCGAATTGCATCAAATCAATGTGAAAAGTATGATTATATGTTCAATATCCCTGTAAAAAGGGAAAGAATGAATAGATATAACTGGGGTGTTTGGTTTGACGGTGGGATAGACAATTCGATGAGGATTTGTTCTCTATTATGGTGATTGTTTGCAGTCCGACTCATTCTACCAACCTTGGTAAAGTAGGCTTGTTTATCGGTTGCACAGTGGGCGTCAATGTTCTTATCTAGAAATCTGATAAAGGCACAAGTTCTTCCAATATGTGGACGAGTCATGGACCCCTTGGTCAGTTCTCTGAAAATAAAAATAGGGTTAAATGTATTTTATCCCCTGAACTTTAACTTATGTATAATTTACACTGACTTTTCAAAATATGCATCACAACACCTGAATTTTCCAAATTTGCAAAACACCGTTTAATATAATTTTGGCAACTAATAAAACTAAGATTTATGTGCACTTAACCCCTGATGTATATAATTTGTGCAACCTGACACATTGTCTATGATTCCTATGTGCAATTAACTCCCTTATTTTTTATTGTGTAAACCCGACACCCTATGACTTAAAATTTTGCACTGCTTGTAGGGTTTTGTGCACTATTTGGAAAGTTTCGAGTGTCATAAAACACATTTTGAAAAGTCATGGTGTAAATTGCATATGACTTAAAATTCAAGGTAAAATGCATTTAACCCTATTTTTTATTTTCTATATGAAACTCATAATATTATATGTAGTTACATTTCATGTATGATTTTTTTTTTACTAAACATGTAAAATTATCAGAAGTCAGTTGGTAGTCATTATATGAATATGAATTACTTTAATATTTCACACATATCAATTCACTAAAAAATATATGAACAAAATGGTAAACAAAAAAACTAAGATATAGTATTTGAAAAACTTACTATTTAATGAAAGGCGGGCAAATTATATCAGTTCTTTTATATGAAAGGACACTGCTGCAATAAAAGAAATTAAGTTACTTTTGATAACATAAAATATTGTATTATTTTATATTAACAGTTAAACATGTGTAATTTTTTGTCACAAAATGCATAAAATGTTTCACTAAGATATAGTATTTAGTTAATTGTGAAAGTTTAACTATATTGATAGAATGATTTATATGTTACTAATGTGTATACATGATTATATGTACTCTCTCCATTACAAAATATCTGTTAAATTTGGATAAACATAGATATTAAGAAAATTGATAAATAATATGATAATATAGTACTCCTATGCAAAATTATGGTGTATGGACTAATATGTCCAATGATCATTAATTGTAGAGTATATTAAAGAGTTGGAAATGAAATGTTACACTAATGGTCATTAATTACTTAGGGGCACTATTGGAAAAAAAAGTATACTCTATTGTAATGTGAAATTAATAGATATTTTGAAAGATGATTTTATTTGAACATGAACAGATATTCTAAAAGAAGAGAGTGGTATTTAGTGTGAATATTAAGAGAATAGTTGTAAAGTTGAAGAATTTAGTTAAAAAATTATCAAGTAAAGGAAAAATTATATATATTTTTTTCATGTCACAAAAGCCTAACACAACATGGTAACAAAATTAAATTACATTTGAGAATAGCAAATATTGTATTAATATTTATTAATGTAAATAAAATACATAAAGTTCTTAACTAAGATACATATTGTTTAGATTGTCAAAATTTGAATGTATCATAGAGTTACAATTTTTATGTGGCTTATCTGTATAAATAATTTTATGCAGGATTTAGTGTAAATATCAAGAGAAAAGTTATGTCAAACTATATAATTGAGTAAAAAAAATATTAACAAAGATTAAAAAAACAATTATGTATGTTATTTTATGTAAAAAAAAAACTAACATAATATGAAGAGAAAATATTGCATTACCATATAATAATTATTAAGTGTATAATTATTTTTATCCATGTCTTTATATTAGAAATTTTGTCACTAGAGAAAACAAAGTGACTTTCTATTTTAAAGTTAAAAAAAAGCTCATGATAAAGATATATTATGCAATGATAATAAATAGAAGTTGAGGTCAATTGTTGAGTTTTATAGTTAAGAATAATCAGAAATATAAAAATCATGCAAAAAGAATATTGTGTGTTTTATTAATTCTCCCAATGCCATTATGTAGAGTAACTTTAAATAAATACAAATTAATTATCATACCAAATTTAATCTTTAATCACTATCACAAATTTCTTTAAATTATTCTAATTTGCTTTTATAACATAATTTAAATGTTTAAAATATAACTTACAATTAAATTTCACTCTTTTAGAATAGTTAAAATTAAACTACAATATTAATTTAATATTAATTTTGTAAATTAATTTGTTTAAAATTTTAATATTTCCAAATTAAATTTATTTTGAAATCAAATAAAAAAATAAAAAAGCAATAATTAATTCGTAGTCAAGCTTAAAGAAAGAAGTGCTCTTCACATCTTAAAAAGGTATTATTTTCATATAACACTTTATTTTTATATCAAAAACTTCATTTAAATTTCGATAATTAATATGGTTGATGTTTTAGAAAATGAAGTTAAAATTTGTTTTAAATCAAACAAATAAAAGACTTTTACTTCTAAATTATTTAACAGATTAAGATTATGATTGAAATTAATATCCATTTTTTACAATTATTATATTATTCATCACATTTTAAAATTAAAATTCATTATAATTTTCAATAGTTATAAAATAATATATTTGGTTTCTTCCATATAATAATAATATTTTATCTTTTAATTAAATTACATCAAAATTTAATATTATTAGCTCATAATAAATTTTTCTGATTTATTATTTTTATAATGATTTGTTTAGAACTGAAATTGTTCAAATAAAATTGTTTGTCAAAAAAACAAACAAAATATTTTTTACTTTTGAATTATTTAATAATAATGTTTAATTGAAGAATTGCCCTCTATAGTCTAACAAAAATACAGCATAACACTTTATTTAATTTCACATAATAACATTAATAATTTATTTTTGATTTAATAAATTTATCTTTAAAATAATTATAAAAATAATTATGTACATATAGAATAAAATTAACCATATTTTATATTTAATATTATTACTATTCAACTATTGCATGATTTATTATATTTTAATCAATACTTATTTTTATTTATAAGTATTATATGATTCTAATAATATTGTAATATGTGTTAAAACTCACTCTAATTTATTATGATTTAATTGCATATGAATATCAATATTATATTTTTCTAAGTTGATTAGATTAAAATTTAAATAAATATATTAATCTTTCTGTTCATGATATCATAATTTTTATAATTTGCTTTTCATAATTTAAAAAGGTAATTTATTCTATTTTTAAATCAAAAAATTTATTTATTGGTCAGATTTAAATAAAAAAGTGACCATAATATCCCAAAGAAAATTAATTTAATGTAATACTCTATTTAGTTGCATAACTTTTATTATCCAATTTTATAACTTTTGTGATTTTTAGGAATGACTTTAAGAGATGAGATGAGCACATATTTATCATTATAAATAAGTGTTAAGAATATTTTTGAAGACATATATAATTGATATTATTACTCTTTATGCTACATATTTACTCTCTTTTAATGCTTTTAATTAAAATAAAAAAATATCTGTTCCTCAAATCCTCAAAATAAGCAAAAACATAATTATTTTTTATTTATTTATTTTGAAGTGTGCAAACAAATAAGTAAATATATTTTTAAGCATTTATTATCAAAATAAAAAAAATTTCTCTTCTAATATTCACATTCAAATGGGTTTATTCACAAAGAATAATTAAAATTATTTTTTAAAATTATACATAATTTTTATTACTATCACAAATTTTTCTAAAAGCATTTTTATTAAAAATAATAATTATTAATAAATCCGTACAATACACGGGTATTATTTATAGTATAAATGTAAGCTTTAATTTGTTGATGATGGTATTAGACAAGTGCCTGTGCTTCAGCTGAAACCAGTCAGATGGAGGGCAAGCGGCCTCCCGTTACTATAATTAACCAAGTTTCGATCATATATTTTCTTATATTTTAGTTTAAAATGTTATTTGGCTTATTTGTACTCACTCAAATCCAACGTGTGCAATCAACATTATAGAATAATTTAACCACTTGTTGTTTGATAAAATATACCAACTTTAAATTTAGATTATATAATTTAAAAGTTTATAAAGAAAAATTTTGTTTTGAACATTTTTCCGAGTAATATAAATACATTGATTTTCGTAAATGATTAATATATGCAATAGTTAACTTGATAATATTATGTTTGTGTGTGTGTTTTTAACCCATAACATCTATCATTGAAATCAGTAACTAATTATTTGAGATGATTTGTGATCTATGTATAATCAAATGAGTATTATTTCACATATTTTTTCAAAATCTTAATATTGGAATTTCAAATTATATCTATTTAATACAAATTATTTTGTCATTGTACTTTTGAAATTCTTATATGTTTTTTTTTTAAAAAATAAACGACTGAAATTATAATATAAGTTATTTAAGCCCATCGATGGTATAATCCAAATATATACGAAGCTTCTGAAGGCTAACACACCTGGACACGCATTGTTCTTCTCAAAAAATTTGCCTAAACTCAATATTATTCCAATATTCATCGAAGCAAATTCTTAACAGCATCTGCAGATGAAACCAAACAGTTTTGAAAAATGTTTGAATTGAAAAAGAATAAAAAATTTAAAGTAAAATTATCATTTTTATTATTCAAGAGACAATAAAATATTTAAAGCACAAAAGACTGACCAATTAAGCACTAACAAATAAGTCTTATTGCATACTTTCGTATATCTAATAAAGAAACGATTGGTTTTTGCCCCGCTGTCAATAAAATAATAATAATAAAGAAACGATGCACAATAGATAGCTAAAATTACAACCATTTCTTAGTCTCATACAAAAATGCTCTATCTTTAAGAAATATAAATATACTTCCATCATATATAATAATATAAATTAATATATAGAGACACATAAATAACTTTATATTTAACACTTGTAAACACTTTTGGACAAGTATACTCACTAAGTATTGGAGTATTGAATATTCACAATTTTCTACGACTATTATAAAATAGTGGATCAATATTCAAAATGTAGGGGATTGATCTATTCGTAGTGAAGATAAAAAAAAAAAACCGTTACCTCTTCAATTCTCTCTCTCTCTCTCTTAAGCTAAGAGAGAAAACATATTGAAGAGATGGAGTACGGATCAGATCAATATTTAATTTTTTAAAGATTTATAGTCATGCAATGAGAATTAATATCTAAACTTAGTATGTATTTAAATACATGCTGTCTGTTGGAATGAGATCTGTATTCAATTCTTTAGGGATTTATAGTTGTGTAATGCGGATAAATAAGCTTGTATTCACATATGCATTCGAATAATACATAGTATATTCAATTACATATTCCCAAATTTTTTATTCATAAATCTTCGTACGGTCAATGATATAATGAGAAAGTTAGACATACAATGATTTATTTTTTTTAGAAAAAAAAATTTTCCTTTTAGTTCCTATTACATAACTAAAATATTAAATATCAAATAAAATTGATTATTATTCTATCGGTCGTTCAGCAACATGCATGCTGAGACAAGAAGTGGTACCAACCTACCATATGTACTCCAATTTTTTTTTTTTTATCGTTTAATACACCTGTCCTTCCACCTTTAATTCATATTCTTGCATTCACCACTCACTCACTGCCCCACACTCAACACTCCCATAACATCAAAACATACACGTGGCCACCATAAATACCAATTTTAGATTCAAACAGAGTATGTGCCAAAAAAAAAAAAACAAAAATTCAAACCGAGTACGCGAGTACGACATTGGGTGATTGAACTCATCACGTTTCCTTGGCTTGCTAACTTATTACCGACATCCCTTCCTTAAACCACGCTGTTATATATTGCATCAACATCACTAAATTTTGTTCCCATTGAAAACCCAAGATAAAAAGATAAAAGACGAGCCAAGATAATAAGTTAAATCTAAGAATATGAATTCAATTTCAAACAGATAAACTCTATAAGATGATCAAATAGCATCACTGAATTCGTTTTGGTTTAAAATAAAAAATAACAGGATAAAAATTGAGTAAAGATTATAAGTAATTTAATTATTTAAGATTAAGGGTGTTCTAATTAAATCCAAATCTAATAAAAAAAGTTAATCTAAAAAACCAAAAAAATTATAAAAAATGAAAAAATGTTTTTGAATAGGTTTTTTAATTTTAAAAAATAGATTAGATTAAATTATACTTAAGTATTATTATTTTTAAATTAATCCAATGTAATTTAAATAGATTAATATTATATACTATATGTATATATATTTGTCAAATTCATAATTTTATTTATAGCAATTGAAACATATCAATTTTTTTTATGGGATTAATTTTGGTACCTTGATAGCATAAATATTTTATATTGTCACTTAATTATATCTTGCTAAATCAATAAGTGATTGAATTGACTCAACTATTTGGAAATTCAAAAAATAGGAGGATTTAATTAATTGACAATGCAAAAATTATTTATATTATTAAAACATCAAAACTAAATTCTTTTTATTTGTTTATCATTCTTAATTAAAGAGCAATACTATATAGCTTGATTACGAAAATATAAAATGAATGACCATTGATTATTTATTTTTAAATGATTAAGATTTAAATAAAAAAAAATTAAATTCAACGACTATGATTATTTCGATGAAGTTCGTACTATGAACTCTCGTACCATGCATATGTCATTCCTGTTAATTAAATATTATTTTATGCATATCAAATAAAGTATTATTATTATTATTATTATTATTATTATTTTGTTAGTGACTTGAACTACTTAGTTTTACTTTACCGACAAAGGTTGGGGGCAGCAGTAAACAATCTATACTTCCAAGGAGAGAACCAGCGTTTAAATCTTGAAAAGGAAAAAAATTGTTGAGAGGGTCTTTTTCGTCATAACAGTCTTATTGAAATAGCGATATAAAGATAAAACAATTATTTTTAATTTATAATATTCTAAGTTTTTTTTCCAGAAAAGATTAAATCAATTCAATCCTAATTAATAAAAAAAAGTTTGGGTTGATCAAATTTAAAATTTAAACTAAATTGTATTATTTGAATCGATTAACTTGTCAATACTAAACCACAAGCACCGTATTTAAGATAAAAACTTCTTAGAACTTTTTAGAATAATTTCTATTCAAAAATCGAATAATGAGTACATAATTGATATATTATATTTAATAATTGGAAAATGTTGATAGCTAAAAAAAAATTAGCAGAAATAAAGTTATTCTCAAACTTGCATGGAAAAAATATATATATAGAGTACACACTTATGGTTTCAACTTGAATTATGTCACTTATGTGCCAACTGTTTCTAGTACAAAATTTCGGGAATTAGCGTTGGAACGGATAGCATCACTGTTTAATAATTAAAACTTAAAAACTATTTCGGTTTCTTAAAACAAAAAGAAAACAATAATAACACACACACACAAGTGAGTCTTTAAATATTCATTCTTTCATTACCAAAAAACAAAAAACTCATTCAACGTCCCCGCCACACCTACATATTATATTACTCATCAGCCATCACCTCCTCCTCCATTTCATTTCGAGCGAGGTAGTTACTAAGTCAGTTACCACAAAACCATGACAGACGCACAAAACGACGCCGTCGCAGCAGAAACCGAAACAAAGGCTACACCTTCGTCGCCGCCAACGACAAGCGCGACGGAAACGGCATCGTTTTGTTCGGAAAGTACTCGATCCTCGAGTTACTCGGCGCAGGCGCGTCCGCGAAGGTGTACCACGCGACGCGTGGACGACGGCCAGAGCGTGGCCGTTAAGGCCGTTAGCAAGCGCAACGTCCTCGCGGAAAACGTGGAGCGCGAGATCTCCGTCACGCGCCGCCTCCGCCACCACCCAAACATCGTCAACCTCTACGAAGTCCTCGCCACAAGAACCAAAATCTACCTCGTCATGGAGTACGCCGGCGGCGGCGAGCTCTTCAGCAAGGTCGCCGGCAACGGCCGCATGTCGGAGGACCTCGCCCGAAATATTTCCGGCAACTCGTCTCCGCCGTGAAACACTGCCACACGTTCGGCGTCTTCCACCGCGACCTAAAGCTCGACAACCTCTTACTCGACGAGGACGGGAACCTTAAAGTCTCCGATTTCGGGTTGAGTGCGGTCAAGGACCAGGTCCGACCCGACGGGTTGCTCCACACTGTTTGTGGGACCCCTGCTTACGTGGCACCTGAGATCTTGGCTAAGAGAGGCTATGATGGCGCCAAGGTGGACGTGTGGTCGTCCGGCGTCGTTTTGTTCGTTATGACCGCTGGGTATTTACCCTTCAATGATTACAATATTACGGTTTTGTACAGGAAGATTTACCGCGGTCAATTTCGTTTTACGAAGTGGATGTCTTGTGGCTTGAAGAAGCTTCTATCGCGTATGTTGGACGTGAATCCCCAAACGAGGATTAGCGTTGATGAGATTCTAGAAGACTCGTGGTTTAATTCGGGTGCGGTGTACATGCAAGAACGGATTTTAATTAAAGAGCCCGGATGGGAGAAGAGTGACAGTGGAGTTAGGATGCTAAATGCTTTTGACTTGATATTGTTTTCGAAGGGTTTGGACATGTCGGGTTTGTTTGTGAGCACGAATAATAATGTTTCGGGTGACTTGGAACGGGTCGTTTTGAGGACGGAACCGGAGAGGGTGTTGAAGAAGGTGGAAGAAGTGGCGAGGGAGGGGAAATAACGGTGAGGAGGATGGGGAATGGTGGTTGTGCGAGGTTGGAGGGGCAGGATGGTAATTTGGTTGGAGTTGTGTTGGTTTACCGGTTAACGGATGAGTTGGTGGTGGTTGAAGTGAAGAGGGAGGAGAATGGAGTGGGGTGTAGTGGTGCATGGTTTTGGAAGGATAAATTGCGACCACAGCTTCTTGGATTGGGTCGTAAACACCAAGTGTAAGTGTTTTAGAATTTTAGACATCATTTTTTTTTTATTGATTTATCAAAAATATTAGAGGATTATTTTGGTATCCAGAAGTTTTGCTATCTGGTTTACCCAGGTTTAGTTATTTTGTTGATATAGAACTAGAAAAATGATAAAAGGGCAGTCCAATGGGAGCAATAGCAATCCTATTGTTGTGTGGAGACTCTCCCACAACTAATAGGAAAAAGACGGTGGTGTACAAAAGGTTTACATATTTCATTTTCTGTTCATTTTTTTTACATCATTATTTACCAATTAATTGCCATTTACCGCATAATCATTAGTATAAAAAATAGAGAAAATTGTATAAGATGTTTACGTTTATATTTTTATATTATTTTGAAAATTCTCATTTTATATTACAGTTAGTTAATGTTATAGTAAATATTGATATATGGTTTAAACATGTATTTTTAATTAAAGTAAATCATTCATCATTCATATACTATAGAACTATTTATTTTTTAGTTCTATATTACTTTTTTTTTGCTATTTTTCATCAACACAAGTACTTCTCGTCTGTTTTTGCAAATTTCTCTCTTTAATTATGATTTTTTGTTTAATTTTTTTTGTTCACATTCATGAGTTTAAGTTTCTAAAAGTGCTAATGATGAGAGGTTTAATTTAATAGATTGAGGTTTGTTGACCTTAATGAGATAAAAAAGATGTATACGCGTGCAGTGTAACTCGAAAACGCAACAAAGAAGTTAACTAGAAGCTACTGCTACTTACTCCAGAGCACATGTCAAAAAGAATTTTAATTACACAAAAAAAAACTAAAATTCGTTCAAAGAATTTAAAAGGGACAAAAAGATGAACTTAATATCTAGGCTATAGTGTGAATACGACAATATTTATTTATTTATTTTCAATTTTATGGTACCAAAGGACACTAAAAAAACTATGGGTATCAGAACATGTTGTATGAATAATATCTTGGATGAGCATTTGGAAAATAGAAAGAATTCAATTTTATTTTACTGTTAGTATATGTAGAGATTTTTGAGTCAGTAAACAGTATATGTGAGTTTTTTTTCATGGGGAGTATATGTGAGATTTTTGAGTCAGTAAATATAAAAATAATAGTTTCATACAACGATATATAATTAAATATGACAGTTTACTATTACTACACGTTAATCTAATTAAAATAAAAATATTCACGAAGTAGCCGGAAGGGGAAAAAAAAAATGCAGGAGCACTAGTTCTGTTTAGTGAAGGGGGAAAATTGAAAGAAATATCGAGGTAAGGCATTTCAGCTGCACAAAAACTGTAAAAGGTAAAACCGACATTAGAGCTTTTGAGCCGAAGCAGAAAAGGTAACAAGTGAGTAGTGACGATGACACAGCTTCTACTTTCAGCATGGCCAAGACAAAATTTGGATGTAACCAATCGTCACACATCATTAGTCATGTCCGTAGATTATCAAAAAATAGAAAGACATCATTAGTCGTTCATCAGTGACAAGAACGGTATGGGTGCATAAAGGGGACGGTCCAGTTGAACCAGATCCCCTTTCACCGGGCCATATTCTATGCATTATTTTCTATGCATTATTTGCCTTATTAATTTCCGTTTCACGATGCAAATTATTAGCAGTATATATTAGTAGTATATGCCTGATTAATTTATTAGATAATTGCAGCACTAACATATAACGGGGGTACACAATATAGGAATGTATATTTTGGTACGTGTTATATTTAATATAACATGTATATTAGATAATTGCAGCAC